>QANY01001060.1:193691-234626 GCA_003255025.1 Datisca glomerata
CCCCCCCCCCCCCAAAAAAAAAAATGTGAAAGTACCAATTTTACATTAGCCATGCACAAAAAAGACCAACAAATTAATCGACACACATATTCAATATATTTTAAGACGATCTACTCCTAACTAACTTCAAGAGACTCAAACTACTTTGTCAGAAATTTAATCATTAATAAAAAAAATCACAGATGAATTTCACTGATTCAAGTAAGCATTATTATCTTACCGTGAACTTGTTTGGTGAATATGAATGTGTCATGGTAGTGTTATACACATCGTCTTTGCCTCTCAAAGCACTTTGTGCTTTATGATCAACAACCTTAGGCCTAATGAAACCACCACCACCACCATTTTCAATCCGCCATTCCTCAAACTTATTAATCAACACAAACTTAACGAGCAAACACATAAAAGCAAGAAGTGTTAAGCAGCCAACCACCCAACGCCCACGCCTCAAAAGCTCCGGCAAGCTACGCACTTTCCGACGATAAAATGACGTGTTTCTCACGTCAAGTCCTTTACCGTCTTGTTCCTCATCTACATTCACTCTTCTCCTCATCATGAAATGGAAAAGCCTGCTGTGAGTATTTTTGGAACCGCCCGTGCATGAGATAGCAACGGTGGTTGACATAGAAAGAGAGAGAAAGTTGTATGTATAAGAAGGGGGAAGAAGAGAGAGAGTGGTGAAGGAGGAGAGAGAGGAGAGGAGAGGGAGAAAGGTGGAGACATGGGGAGGTTAGTTTGTTGGTTTCAGTGGTTGTGGGGATGCAGGGAAAGCGAAATATAAGGAGGAACAAAGGATTTAAGGTTGTCGTCTGTTTTTTTTTTGGTACTCTCGTTGAGAAGTACTTATTTTCTTTTTATTTTTTTAAATGAAAGGTTTTATTTAATAATGCATTATATATGGGAGCATATAAGTCTAATGTTTGTTTAAATTTAAATTCTAAAACAAACACACTCTTGTATGACATATTTATCTAGGTATAATCATCAGACACATATTAGACCTAAAACTTCAAATTAGGCTCAGCATTTAAGATCTTAATTTGGTCAAAATTTATTTATATGTATAGCACCTCAATCAGATAAACTAAGTCATTTTTTACCCGAATTAAAAAAATGTACGAGAAGTGAAAATGCTGTAACTCAAATTATCATACGATCGTATAGTGTGGCTGTAGGACTTCACTTTGTGGATGTAGGTACTTAAGATCTTAATTTTTCTAATAGTAATTATTTTTTTATTCGGCTTGGCATTTGGGCTAGAATAATATACATATATGCTTCATTAATTGCAATTTTAGGTAGAGTCCAAAATCACAAATGATATCCACGTACTTTCACGTTTTTGCATATACGGTCCAACATTTTATAAATAGTCGATTTAGCTGTTGTGATTTAAATTGCTCCATCTAAGTCTCATCAGAAAGCCTAGATAGAGCCCGATGACCCGATTGGACTGGTCAGAGCTCAACGGGCTTTAGCCCAGCCAAAGCCCGACTATTGGGCTTCTATTACCTGGCCCTAAAATTAGGGCCAAGGTTGGACTGGCATTTAGCTAATAGGGCCGGCCCGACAGGTCAGGCTGAATAAGCCCAATCGGCAGATTAAATAGCCCATCCGAGTGGGCTGATCAGCCCCATCAAAAATTGTAATCAAATTGATTGCAATTGTGCCATTGACACATTTATGTCACTTTGAAAGAAAGAGTAAATAAATGAGGCATAAATAAGATTAAGAGAAACAAAGTTAATTACAACTAAATAAAAATGAATAAAACGAATTGCAAAATTTGCAACCAATTTACATTATATTGAATTAGTATTAAAAGGAATTTGTAATAAAAAGAATTGCAATATTTGTTTAAAAGAAGCAATTATTTATTTAAAAGATTGAGATCTAGCCAGTAAACGAATGTAAGAGCAAAAAGTATTAGAAGAACTACAAAATGGAATGGTTATGGTTGATAATTAGAGAGTTGAATATGAAAATTATAGTTATTTAAAAGAGTGATTATCGTTAATTGCATTTTGATTATTAATTGTAAAATTTTTTATAGTTGAGAAATTACAAATGATAGACGGACAAATATGCCCCAACCTAGTTGTGATATATTTAGTTGGTAATGATGCAAATATTTCTCACATTTTTAAAGCAGAATAAATTTTCATTATGATTTATGTTTACTTCATTACTATTTAGTTTATTTTCTAAATTACAAAATACTGTATAAAATAGTAAAATAAATAACATTTTTCAATTAACATCAATCAGTTACAAGATCAGCCCTTAGGCCCAACCCCAATTCTTAGGCCCGGCCCAACAATTCTTCATAAGCCCGAACCCATGGACAGGGTTTGGGCCTTCATTTTTCTGACTGGACCGGGCTAGATCGATCTTTTGACTGGTCAACAGCCTGTTGGGCCAGACTAGAGCTAGGACTTGGCTTATACTTTCGGGTCGGGCGAGCCCGGCCCGGATCATTGACGACACTGAGCTCCATTTATCACAGTTCTCTCTCAAAGATTCAGGTGTAAGCTGTCTACTTTTACTATTAAACGGAAACTATGATGGATGGAGTAATATGGTAAAATAATAAAAGTAGAATGGTTAGATTGACAATTCATAAAATATAAGGGCGTATCTTGTAAAAACGTAAAATTAAAAGGATATCATTAGCATTTAAGTCGAAAGAAGTGCACAAATCTTCCTGTCTATAAAAATACCCATTAGGGTTTTAGCGCGAGTGGGTCTCTCGCTGTGTTTTCTTTGTGGCTGAAGCGGGTACGAGCATCTGAGGACGAAAATGGTTAAAGGACGCCAAGGAGAGAGAGTCAGGTCTCTGATCTGAAACCATAACTGTTAAATTGATCTTCTCATTTCTTGCTTCGAAGATTTGCTGATATCTTACACTGCTTTAATTTATATTTGTATTCAGGCTTTATGTCAGAGGGACGATCCTCGGTTATAAGAGGTAATTGAGCATCCCTTCCATTTACACTCTTTTGTATACTGTGTTTGGCCGCTGGAAGAAAAAGGGTCGAGATTTGAGTTTTCGTATAAGATGCTATTTAGTTGGGCGCTTGATAGAGTGGCATTTTACCTGCATTTTATTTATATTGTTTGTTTGCCTAGAAAATGTGGAATAATAAAATTGGTACAGTGACAATTGGGTTACAGGTGAATTGACATCTATTAGACCTAAGAGTGCATGGTTGTTTGTAGGTCGAAGTCAAACCAGTACCCAAGCACGTCGCTAATTCAGATAGAGGGGGTGAACACCAAGGAGGAGGTCTCTTGGTACTGTGGGAAACGTATGGCATATATCTACAAGGCCAAGGTGAAGAAGAACGGCACCCACTATCGCTGCATTTGGGGCAAGGTCTCCAGGCCTCATGGTAACAGTGGCATTGTTCGGGCTAAGTTTAAGTCAAACTTGCCCCCCAAATCCATGGTATAATGGAGAACTGTTGTTCTATAATTTGTAAAGTTATTCTGGTGGACATTGTCCTGATTGAGTTCTTGGTTCTTCTGCAGGGTGACAGGGTTAGAGTTTTCATGTACCCCAGCAACATTTAAGGTACGTGAATGATCTCTTTTCACACTTTGACATCCCTTCCTTTCAATTATCAATTGTCATTGCATGGTGCATACATGAAATCTTGAATAGTAGGCTAGCTTTTACTGTTTTACTCATAAAGAATCATTTTCATTATCACCAAAATTTATATAGTCAATGTCAACTTTCTTGTTAACTCCCCAGACTGAAATCGTAAGCTATGTTTTGGATTTAGTAAGGCCTCGTTTGGCAATCATAATAGTATTGAATGGTACCGTATTAAATATGTCGGACTGGTCTATATTGTATTCTACTGGATTAAATAGTATCATCCTGTGTTTGTTGTTGTATTACTTATGCACTGTTTGATACATGATAGTATTGGAGTATTATACTGTTTAATACATGGTAGTATTGGACTATTAAACAAAACCAAATTAAACACATTTCTAGCTAACCCCAACCCACTACACAAAACCAATTTCTCCTGCAGATACACGATCACCATCACCACGCAAAACCCACTTCCTCTTTCACTGTAAAATCCTTCAACTTCTTCTACGTTCCTTTTGCTCTCTCTTTTTCATTCATGAAATTCAGTTTTTATCCTTAAAAAAAAATCAGCAGATTTCAGGTTAGTTAAGAAAATTTGAAATATGGTTTAATAGGAAGAAAGCAGATTTCTTCTATTGTCCTTCAGCTTCTTCTACGCTGTTGGAATGAAGTCCATTTATTCAGCTTCTTCTGCTTAAACAATGGTTGTTTTTAGTTACCATACCGTTGTTTAAACAATGGAAATCCAAACCCGCAAAAACTGGACATTGAACCAAATCGACGGAGCCTTGATATCAAAGTAAAGAAACCTAGAGATTCAGAGTTTTAAAATTTCAAAGATTCAGAGATTTTTCAAAAATTTAGAGATTCAAATACCTAAATCAGAGAAGAAGAAACAGAAACGTAGAAGGAATGGAAGAGGAGTGAAGAGAAGAGAAGAGGAGAAGAAGAAACAGAAATGTAGAAGGAATAGAAGAGGAACTCACCGGAGGCTATGGAGCTGGGTTGATTTGCGGTGGTCTCGGGGCACTCCCTGGTGTGCGGTGGGTGAAACTCTTGCGGGTTTGAGCTTCGAACTCAGTCTAAAGCTTTTTCTTGTTAGTCCCATTTAGTCCCTCCTCTAAGGAGGGGGGGGGGGCTAATTAATCCGGTCGGAGTGGTACTATTAAATCTCTCTGTATTAGTTAATACAATCTTCTTTTTTAACCAAACGCGGTACAATATTAAATTAGTACTATCCAATCCTCTAGTATCGTCCAATCCCGGCAGCCAAATGAGGCCTAAAAAATGTCACTGAAAGAAAGAAATGGAGAGGGAAAGTAAAGAAGAAAAATGCAATGAATTGATTAAGTTTACAAGTTCCTGTTTTCTTGTCCATATTCAAATTAAATTTAACAGTCATTTTTTGTCAGTTGATTTGCATTCATAAGCAATGTAGTCATTGGTCAATGGTAAATTTTTCTCTTGATTCATTACTTAGCGTCCTTGAATGTATACAATTTCACTATTTTTTACTCTGATTCTCAAACATTATCTTGTGTTTTTGCAGTTCATCAGATTTCTTGCAGCCAGGTTGTGGTGGCTTGTAGTAATCTATATTTTACCTTTTTTGAGCTAAACTATTTGTTACCTTGCTTGAAATTTTGCTAGTTTTTTTAATCTTTAAGTGCTATGATACGTTCTCACTTTATTAATCTAAATCTAGATTCTCATTTACTTGTGTATGACTATTTGGTTCGCCTGACCATGTTTGGTAAATTCAATTCGATACTCACATAATATATATACACACATATATATATGATTATATCTGAAGTGATTTTCATCTCTTGAGAAGATGTGATAGAAAGAGTTGTGAATCTTGAAACCAAGATAGTCTACATTAAGGACAGACATACAAAATTTGCTTAGAATTATCAAATGCTCGACTATCTTGGTTTCAAGATTCACAACTCTTTCTATCACATCTTCTCAATATATATATGGTACATTTTCCTCACTATCTATATCGTATGGTACCTGCATGCTCAAAATGTAAGCAGTAGATAAGTAGGCACTCCTTACCTAGGTAGGATCTAAAATTTTAGTTTAGAAGACATCATTAGCCGTAAAAACATAAATATCAAATTTATAATTTTTTTCTTGAAATTTCACATATTTTTTTATCACAATTATTTTCAAATATTTCATTTTTTATCACTAGTTAAGTTTTATTGATATCATCAAGATAATTGATTATATCAACAATTAATGATTCTGTTCTTTGTTTTTTTTCTTTAAATCATTCTTGTTTTTTCTTTAAATTGAAACAATGACGTGTGATTATTTTATTATAACCAAATATAATAAAAATGAAATAGAAAGCAACATGTTTTAAGAAATCATAGATTCTAAAATATATTATGTAAATAAATTAAAATTTCAAAATAAGTTATGTATTTAAATTAATATTCAAGTTCTTAGTTTTTTATTCAAATTATGTTTGATTTAAAAGTACTAAAAATAATATATGACTATCTAATTTTTATTAATACATATCAGATGAAACAATAGAAATTGTGTACTTACGAGTAAGAAACAAACTTAAAAAAAATTATACAAGCAAGAGTATCTAACAAAAAGTAATTAAATTTATGGGAAAGTAAAATAAAAGTTACATTAGACAAAAATTGAGCAAAAGAAGTCATGTAAAAAAATTAAATGCAAGTAATTGGACACAAAATAAGTTAAATCTAATTGTAAAATTAGTAGAATCATAAATAAAAAATAACAAAAAAGATAGGAACATTGTCAAATTGGAGACAGTGAGATTTGAACTCAATATCTCTTTTCAAAAAAAGTGATTAATTATCCAGATCTTATATCATAATTCACAAGGAACATATTACAAAATAATTCTAAATACCATAGAAAATAGTTGTTATTGAAAATATGGATAAAATCAAAACCGAAGGGTCTGGGGCGCGCCACTCCTGGTCACAAGTAAATCCGCCTGTGGTCCCACCATTAGCATTGTATAATTGAGCTTTGTACGTAAACACCATGTATGCTGGCCAGCTTAATTAACCTTCTTCCATTTTTTTGTTCTTAATTACTTACTACCAAGTGGAATAGATTAGGACAACACTAAGCATAATTATATGGACTAAACTTTTTTTATTTGAGCACAATGATGAAAGGAAGTCTCAAATTGTCACAACCTTAAAAAAATACGCACGATTTTTTTTTTTGATATTTCGATTCTATAGTTTGTCCGCAAATAGGAAATCATGGATGAGGAGAAAAATCAACCAATAACATGTTTGTTGAACAAGACCCGGGTTGTTGACTAGATTCATCAATCAATCGTTAAATGAAACTGCGGGTCCCATGACTATGTTATTTTGGTCCCACATAAACTCATTACTCGTCGTCCAAATTTCTGAGGAACTGAAGAGTGAATATCCAATGAGCCCAGATTCGCATAATCCCCCTTCAAATATTGCATTGGATGATTGAAATGGTCTCATCACGACTAGTTCTACGTCCATCATCTAATCAAATTTCTCCACGTATGCCGTCCAAGAAAGTGACTCCTGAAGAGTGGTGTAGTGAATAGATTCCTACAGCTCGTCGACTCCTCCGGCTCAGACCGACACCGGCTTCATCGTACAGTTACTTACAGTTTGGAAATTTGGCCAGCGAAAAGGAAAACCAGATTCAAGAATTAGCGTTTGATATTTCAGCTTTTGATCTTCAATGGCTCAGATTTCTTTGATTTCGCCTGCAACACGTGTGCACTTCGTTGGTAAACCCCCACCCTCTCTTCCTCTACTTTCCTCTTTCTTTATTGTTCTGTTTGTTTCCCGAGAAAATTGTAGCAAACCAAAAGAACAAATATTCTTGGTGCCAGGAAAAATAGCCGATATTTTTTTACCTTTGAAATATTTAAGAAGAGTGATTATATTCTTTTTAAAGTCGGGGAATAAAATTTTCAGGTGGGAAAAAAGATCAATGGGGTAAGCTATTGTGTGGGTCTTCAAGAAGATGTAATGGAGATAATCTCTCGCCGTTCAAATATTTTGGAATCAAGAAGTTTAGTTTGATGGCGTCAGGCTCAGCAGCGGCAGCAGGGAATGGAGGAGCTGCAGAAATATCAAAAGGTCAACCACTTCCATGGTCTTACACATGGCATTTGAACCAGGTTTCACTCTCTTCTCAATAATATGAGCGATTTATGTCTGAAGTTCAATGATAATTGGGATAATTTTTATTTTAGATCTTATAGTTTAAAAATATATAAAGTAAAGTTTATAGTTACATTTTACATTCACGTTAGATCTTCCGTAAATCTTTCGTTTAAAAATATTAACAGTATGTGACGGAAGTCCTACGTGGTATTACGTGATAAGTAGTTTAACGCTACATCAACTTTTCAATTTACCCAACTTTCACGTGAAATGAAATCTCTAAAATACCCTTAATTATTCCCCCATATTTCCCTTCTTCTTCCTTCTTCCCCCTCAATAAAACCCTACTCACAAATGGTCATTGTTGCCGACTTTACTCTTTTTCTGTTCATGTGAGAGGCACCACAGCTTTTTTCCTTGCTTGGCTCGGCAATTTCAAGCTCTTACTCTCACTTTTGGTAAAGGCCCTTTAGCCTCTAACCCTTCAATCTCTCTTGCAAATATTTGTTGTTGTTGCTTGCTTACCCATCATGATCCAAAGTAACCCACTTGAAATTAAACCTTAAAATACCAAAAATCAGATGAATTTGAATTCATCTCCACCAAAATCAAACCTCTATGACCAAAAGGAAAAAAACTCATTGAAGATTTAACTCAAGAACACCGACAATGGCCTAGAAAAACAAAGCCCACATCACAAATGCCTAATAATGGCCATAAATCACCTCTAAATTATGTAATAAAAGTTCCTGCTTTTAGGTATTACTCTCATTAAGGAATAATTAAAGAAAAAGAAAAAAAAGGAATATTTTTCCTTCAAAAAATAACCAACTTAATTTACTTGCGGGTATGAACGGAGTGGGAGGAAGCAAATCATGGAGGAAGAAGGAAGAAAATGGGGGAAGAAAATCATGAAATACGTTGTACTTGAAAGTCTGCAACAACGGTCATTCGTGAAAAGGGGGAAGAAGGAAGAAAGGAAAAATAAGGGAATTTTTTAAATGACGTGCCTGTTAAGGTAAAAAATCGAGTAATGTAGCGTGAAAAGATTTGTCACACAGGACTTCCGTGACAAACCGTTAATATTTTTAAATGGAGGGTTTACGAAAGGTCTAACGTGAATGCAAAATGTAACTATATAATCTACTTTACAAATTTTTAAAGTATATAGTCTAAAATGAAAACAATCCCAAACTACAGGAGATAAAATTATAGTTTATCCTAAAAACTAATTACACTGTTTTTTTAAATTATTTGAGTTACCCGATTTAGAAAATTAAATTTATTGATATCAAAAATTAAAAATAAGAATAAGCTTGGATTACTGTAAGTGCATTGTAAAAGATGTTGAGCACTATTTTTGTCACATGCCTAAATAAATAGTATCAATAAAAGTTTTGTATATAAGAATAGGAACTTAATTCGTGGTAATGATGAATTGCACTGTTGCCGTTGGAAATTGTCAAAATGGAAATGAATCGATCAATATCTATACTTCTATATCATAGGGATTTCTACAGTAATAATTACATTATGGATAATTAATATATATATATATATATATATATATATATATCAAGTATAACCATATTTTATGGGTCCACTTATTAGAAGAAAAAAAAATCATGCTTTCGTTACTATTATAACATTCTACATACTATTTTATGATTATTTTTAATAAAAATGAAAATTTTTATAAATCCACCCATCTCTCTATCACAAAACTGTTAACAATATATATGCTATATATATATATATATTATATTTATAAGTAATATACAAAAATATATGTTTTTTATGTTATATAAAGCGGGTGTATATAAAGTATTTTGCATATATGTACTATACATAAATATATATGACATATATAATAATATAAACATATATGTTAAATGAAATATATAACACATACTTTTCTGAATGTATATAACGTGTATGCGGGTGTAATATAGAATCTCTATTAATATATTTTGTTACTTTCTAATTTGGAGACAGATAATATTTATTAATATTATATTAAATATAATCAAATATTTTATCTCTATATGAATTTAGATAGAGGGAGGGAGAGAGTGATGGAGAGATATTGAGAGATTTGTGGAGAGATACAGATAAATATTTTAATGGATATAAATAGTGAGAGAGATAATTGAAAGGATGTGACATATAAATATAATAATAAAAATAGTAATTAGTAACTAATAAATATGAAAAACTATTTAATTTAATCATACTTATTAGATTAAATATTATTTACATAAAAGTGTTATATGTAATGATTTTTGAAAGTTGTAGACAAAATTGTACATAAAATGAAAAAATGTCTAAATAGTGTTCTATGTTTATTATTTCTGGATCGTTTATATTTCTAGTTAACTCAATGCATAAAAATGTTTCATCATAAAGAAAATTACCACGGCAAAACAAAATTAGGTCATTAGAAATTACAAATTTTAAAATTCTTTTGTCACATATAAATGATAAATTTGTGGTGATCAAAATTCGAGCTTTTTGTTTATAAGTACTATAATACATTAAAAATTATTATTTCAAATCATATATATTTAATAAATGTTGTCGTTTAGAACTCATTTTGGTATGTGAAAATATCTCTACAAAAAACACATGTTCTAGTGTTTTTTCAAATGCTATTTTTTACACCTTAAAATGCTTTTACTTGCACATAAATAACTTAAAAATATATTCAAGTACTTTTTAGGAAAACATGTATATAATTATGAACTTAAATATTATTATTTTAATTCATAAAAGCACTTTTAACCTTGTGACAAAAAAAATACTTCTAACCATAAATACTATCAAACACACATTAAATAATGACATGCACATAAAATTCTATATGACCCGCCTACCATTCATAAGATCTTGCATCTTAGTTGATAGTGGTGTTCACGGTTCAGTTAACAATAAAACTAAACCTAATCAAACTGTTTATGTTAAAAGAATTGAATCAAACCGAAGTGTGAGTTTTAATTCAGTTATTTAATTTGATATTATTAATTAAAAATTATTTAAACCCACAACATTTCAAATTGAATGGATCCCACAAAAATTTGCTCCTTTTGCATGATCTTTTCTTTAGCACTAGTGCACATGATCTTTTATTTTCAATAATAATAAATATTTACAAAAAAAAATAGGCGGCGTTTGGGCCGGCCTAACATGGTTCATAACACGTAAACATTTTCCTTTATTAACATTAAAAGCAAAATTAATTAAAAACTGCCAACTTTTTAACATGCATTCTACCAATCACACGTTCTCGAGCTGTAAATTACTAATAACTTCAACTTTACAATTTCATAATTAATTAATTTTATAATATTTATTGTTTACTAAAAGAATTAAATAGTATACAATTAAGTAAGCCATTAACAAAAAAAGAGGAGAGAATTAAGTAGTAATTACGATTTAATCAGTTATTCTTACCGTCAAATAAGTTAAAAGAAAAACAGTTTTTTATTAAAGAAATAATAGCTGTGGCTCATGATTCTAAATAAAAGCTATAATAATAGCTCATGTCTTCGTTACACTTTCCTTGTAGCTTACACCTACAGCATTGACATTTTATGACAAAATATTATTAATTTGCTAAATGAAAAAAAGAATAGAATTATAAAATTGAAACTCCTCTCTTGTCTCTACCGTCTACGCGTTCACCTCTGCTCGAGAACACCCACCTACACACACATACTCTGTCCCTTTCTTCTTCTATTCGCAGGGAGGCACATTCGTCGTGGGTCATCTTCCAAAATGGACCTGGTTTCCATTTAAGACAGACCCATCTTTCTGTTTCTCTTTATATCTCTGCCTGTAACGTTTTCCCTCTTAATTCCCCTGTTTTTGTGCTCTGTAATTCGCTTTCTGTTTTGTTTTCTTTGATATGAAAGTTAGTTCTCAGATCCATGGGAACCCAAATCGTCATGCTCTATGATTTATCAGATTTTGACACTAGGTTCACCAATGCCCAGATCCCTGGTCGGCTTGAAGCTGACAGATCCATGTGCTTCTAGCTCCTAGTTCGCCCCAATCAAACCTAACCTCTCTCCTCCACTTATCTGTGTAAATCTCAGTCGTCCAATCAAGACCCGCCTGCGAAGATGAAGAGTACGAGTCGTTTGTTTACATTCGGTCTCGTCGCTTCGTGGTACTCATCGAACATTGGGGTCCTCTTGCTGAACAAGTACTTGCTCAGCAACTATGGCTTCAAGTACCCGATCTTCCTCACCATGTGCCACATGACCGCTTGCTCTCTGCTCAGCTACGTCGCTATTGCTTGGTTGAAGGTGGTTCCAATGCAGACCATTAGATCCCGGGTCCAATTCTTCAAGATCTCGGCCCTTAGCCTTGTGTTCTGCGTCTCCGTCGTCTTCGGCAACATTTCACTCCGGTATTTGCCGGTGTCGTTTAACCAGGCAATTGGGGCGACTACGCCATTTTTCACCGCGGTTTTTGCTTACCTCATGACCTTGAAGAGGGAGGCTTGGCTCACTTATGTAACCCTCATTCCTGTTGTCACTGGGGTCATCATCGCAAGCGGGGTATGTCTTATTTTCTTATGCAAATTCAATATACTGTTTGCTTTGTCTGAGCTATTTTGATGAAAATCCAACAATTTTAGGAAGAATCTTTGTAAGGCTGTATAAGCTCTGCTCTAACGAGTGAAATTTAAATTTCTTTGAGAAAAGTATGCTGGAATATGAGTGTCATGCCAATATCTGGTATTCACTATTCAGACTGTTCGTTACTGCTTTCAAATTTGTTCTGTTTCAATTTGCAACTGGTTAATCTTTTCACCTTTTGTGTTATATATGAATGAAAACATATGAACCACCATTTTCCCTCTGACATTTGGCTTCTTTTCTTCAATACAAAAAGGGTGAACCAAGTTTTCATCTATTTGGGTTTATAGTTTGTGTGGCGGCTACTGCTGCAAGGGCCCTCAAATCAGTACTACAAGGAATTCTTCTTTCTTCAGAAGGGTATGTACTATATACCTTTTCTTTTCTTTTCTTTTCTTTTTTTTTTGGTTGACCATATGATAAATTTTTGAGTCAGTAATGGTAATAGTACTTAACGGCCTTTTCTACGTGTATTCTCAGAGAGAAGCTGAATTCCATGAATCTTCTTCTATACATGGCTCCAATTGCCGTTGTTTTCTTGCTTCCTGCCACACTTATTATGGAAGATAATGTCGTTGGTATCACACTGGCTCTTGCTAGAGATGATTTCAAGATCATTTGGTATCTACTATTCAACTCATCGCTAGCATACTTTGTAAATCTGACTAATTTTCTAGTCACCAAACACACCAGTCCGTTGACTCTTCAGGTATACTTCCAACTTCATCTACTCTTTCTACTCTTTCTATATACTGTCACTCTGCATCACTGTAACAATGCTTCTAAAATTTCTTATGAGCCTTATGTTCTTCAAAAACCAGTATTTTTGGGTGTAAGTTTTTCATTTTAGCGTCTCTTTGTAACTCTCAGGTACTAGGAAATGCAAAAGGGGCCGTAGCTGTTGTGGTTTCGATATTGATATTCAGAAATCCTGTCTCCGTGACCGGAATGCTTGGATACACACTTACTGTTTTTGGAGTCATCCTATATAGTGAAGCCAAGAAACGCAGTAAATAAAACTTCATTCTCTTTTTTTCCCCCTTTAACGATAGCGCCGGAGATCTTTACACTCTAGCAATTGGTACCATAGAGTTTGGCTTTAGATTCTATTATTTTTTCTTCGGAAGCCCTTGGTGACAAAGCATTTGTAATCTCAGCAACAACTCAAGGAGTAGGTGAAGGTAGAAAACTGGAATAAGTGGTGAATAAATGTGTCTGTTACCCTTTAGATTGGGTAAGGATGATTTTTTGTTATTCTTTCGGGGAAGGTCTGTAGAATTGGGGTTGCTACATAATCTCACTCTGTTATTAACATTTCTTTTGATAAATTAAAGAGAAACATTAATGATTTCACCATTTTATGCTTCTGTTTCGTATCTTGATTTTATCATTTCTTTGAATATGTCATAACTTAATCACTATGTTAACTCATCTTATTTAATTGTATCTATTTTCACTCGTGTCTTTACTGTTTCCACAACCTTTTTAAGCTGGTAGACGTTCACTCGTGTCTTTACTCTTTCCACAACCTTTTTAAGCTGGTAGACGTTCACTCGCGTCTTTACTGTTTCCACAACCTTTTTAAGCTGGTAGACGTTTAACTAAAATTAGCAACTATCGAATATCAGCGGTTCATCAGAATAAGTGTTGAACTTGACTCAACTATCCAGTGTTGAATTTGGCTCAACTATCCGTTATTGAATTTACCAAGAGTATCTTTTGTTTGCGTGATTGTTATCTGAAAACTTGTGGTTTATATTCTTCAAGAAAAATAACCTCATCTGCAGTCGATCTACTGGAATACTTGTGGCAATTTCATTCATTCATTCTTTTCCACAGCAGTTTTTACAATATTTCTATGGTGGGGGTAATGGGCACGCTGCCCCCTTAACAGCATAGAAAGAAACTATGAACAACGTTCATAAATATAACCAGCAATTTTTACCACAAAAATATGAAGCAGAACTGGCTATGAACTATATCAATGGTCATAACTTAAAAGACGATAACAAAATTGAAAAAGAACAGATTAAAGGTGTATCTGGGTACGCTTATCAAGTAGTACATATTCCATAATTTACCAGCACTGATGTGCATGAAACACGCAAGTTTTTTTCTGTTACCCTCTGAAAACCATGAGGATAAAGATAATAGTAAAATACACTCAAAAAGCCATCAACAACTCAAAATGTTGAAGCAGAAGCAGACCTTCTTCAAGCTTCTGGAACAGAGGCGGCTGCACGCTTGATTGATGCGGACTTAATGAGGTGGTTGTAGCTACCCTTCTCCTTGAAAAGCTGGGAGAAATGGTGCTTGCAATACAGAATTCCCTCAAGCGCTGCGTAGTTCGATGGGGATAAAGCACAGCCACCATGAGAGCACTTAAAGCACGACTTGTGATAGGCCTGGCTCTCAACTGTCACCTACAATCATATAGTGTGACAGATCTACTTAAATCATTCACAGAACCTTATTTGAGAGAAACATACAGGATAACTATAGCAAGATACACGTTAAGTTCTGCTACTTATAGTTATAGCTCATAAAGAGAACAAGTTTCAGCTTTGTGTCAAAATGGCTTATTTAATGTCCCACCTGACAGCCTTCTACTTCTAATAAGCCATGAACTAAAATCAGAATTATTTTCAACGAGACTATAAGAAGTGATCCCATTTTTACTTAACAAAAAAACAAGAAGTGATCCAATTTTTTGTCCTCGGGTCCGGGTAGAGACCAAAGGTCTTGAGCAACTAATCCAGTAGAACAACTCAAAAGATAAATTAGTATCATTAACTTCTTCATGCTCGTTCCAATTTCGATCTACCAATTGTACAAATTAGAACCCCCTTCGTAACACGATTTCTTCTTCATATCGATTTACCAATTGTACAAATTCGAATTACATTAATGCGCAACATTCAACCTTAACAGAAAACTCTAAAATTATCACGAGCAATCGAACTCAAGACCCTACCCTAAGAACTATAGACATAAATACTAGATTATTAAGAACTCCGAGATCTACCTTCTCCAGTGGATAAGCGGTTTTGCCACATGTAGCACATTTTTCTTGTGTGCCAGAGAACATGCTAGCAGCTTTGCTGGGGGACCTAGTCTGAAAGGAGTGAGACGTTGTGAGAATAAGTGAACACCCAGAAACATATTGTATTCATTTTTTAATGTATAAGTATGTGCATAATTAAATTACTACTTGCAGTTTAGTGGGGGATATTTTACCAGCTCGGGGGTTAGCTTCTCAGCTGACTTTGCAGCTGTTGAAAATGAAATTCATGGCAAATTAAATTGGTATTGAGAACTAAATATAAAATTTAACATTGAACTTAATCTGTCAGTCAAGAGAAGGACATACGTGACTGAAAGTTTTTGTTGAAGTTGCCTGTCTCTTTGAAGAGCTGCTCAAAGTGAGGCTTACAGTACAGAACACCTTCCATTGAAGAAAAGTTACTGAGCTGAAATTACAGGAGCTTCATGTATATAAGGAAGGATCCATAGATTGAAATATCGTGATAAGATAGATGTATATCCTACATGACATTTTTTTATAACGCAGGGTATAGACTACAGAACATTGGACTCGATTTTTCGAGCTTCTTCAATTCACCAATTAAACTCCATAGACGAAGTTCTAATTATAAAGTAGACCAATTAGAGAAACCCATTAACTTGTTTAGCATATGCACATGTGAAATACGAATACCACGATAATAGGTAAAGCGTAAATACTCCCATCAGTTTTCCTCCAAAAACAACCGATGATAGCCTTTGATACACACAATTTGTTAACTATTTTATTTCTTCTATTTTCTTTTTTGCCAATAACATTTTTAGTAAACAAGTAGATCAAAACTAAAAATGATTTAACAGATGTTGAAAGAAGTATGCCTGTTAAAAAGTTGCCTATTCTAGACACTACGTAAAACAATTACATAGAAAGAAAAACATAATCTGGGAAAAAAGGCAACTAAAAGATCTGCTTCTAACATGCTTTGATACCACGAATGCATAAGAATGAACTAGGAAGCACGATTATATATGAATATCACATCTCAAGAGGAAGAAACAAGCACGATAAAGATAGAGGAATACCTTTAAGGTCCCTTTGCAGTGGGTGCATTTGAAGCAAGACTTATGGTAAGCAACCCCATCAGCTGACAGCTGATCAACAGGGTACACAGTCTTCTCGCAAGCCTTGCACTTCTGTTGTGTGCCAATAAAAGACATAGCTAAGCTCTCTAATTAGATCTAGGGACTTTTCCACCAACCAATTTCACCAAATTGCCTTGATTATGCTACCCTCCTCTCCGTCTTCTTAACTATACCTTCTCTTCTAAGCAAACAGAAGTAAAAAAATCAACATCATGCAACTAAACAAAATGATAAATGGTGGTTCTGGAGGGACAAAATGCAATTAATATGAAAAATCAAAATTTTGAAAATTTTCTGAAGCCCATGAATCGACGGATGCTATACATAAAATGATCAGGACTTGTGGCCCTGTGGGAACCGAAAATTCTCGAAAAAAGTTAGGGAGAAAACCGGTTTTTTCTGAGAAATTAATAACGAACAACATAACCCATAATGAAGCTGGTTAGGATCTGTTATTTAAAAGGTACGAAATCCAAAGCAAGTTCGCTAAGTCAAAGATATACCTCAAATCAAACAAGTCGAAAATGATGGAATTAGGAGCCTCAGGCAGCTCAACAAGGCGATCTGAAAGCCCAAGTACCCAAAAGCCGATGATACAGAAAGGTCGACAGAGAGAGAGAGAGAGGGAGAGAGAGGGATCGCACCAGTTATATGCAGCGGCAATGGAAGAAAAGTGGCAAGGGAGGATTCGGATTTGGATAAATAAAGCGACGGACAAATACTATAATTTATTATTGCACAGAATAATTCCCAACGAAAGAGAGAGATGAAAAAGAAAGTATCTGAGCTGGAAACAGTTTGGCTCCACTTCTTGTTTGTCCTGTTCAACTACTCGCATTTCCATTACGGGCCTCCTCTTATTTTAGCCTTTCTTTTAATAAACCGTGCAATTATAATACCCCGACATGTCGGAAGGAGCCCCTCTACATTTTGGTTGGACTAGGAGTGTCTAAAAGTCGATCAAACTGAACTGGACTGAATTAAAAATGATCATTGGTCAAATTTTTAGTTAACTATGATCGGTTCGGAATTTAAAAAATACCGAACCTTTGGTTAGGTCTAAATTTTATGTACATTTTTGGGTCTGGACTGGACAGATCGTTTATCCCCCTCCCCTCTCTCTATATATATATATTTAGATACCAAATTTATTTTCTCCCAATTTTCTCATTTCCTACAATTTTCTTGTTAGACTTTATTATTATATTTGCTAGATTATGTTTTTTAGTGATTTGTTATCATTGAGTAGATAAATCCCTGCTGTTAAGGGATATTTATTTGTTTGAATTAGTCTTACCATGTTATTAGAATTGTTTATTTAAACGCAGAATGTTTTGTTTCTTGTTTCAATTTATATGTAAGGCTATATAATAGTTAAGCTTGTTCTTCAATTGAATAAAAGATTTCTCCCAACTTTATCTATTTCATAATTTTTTGGTTATTCATATTTGGTATTAGAGCTCCATCGCAGAGCCTGATTATATTAAAAGCAATAGCCTTCTATGTGTGTAGTGATTGAAATATGATAACAAAGAGTTCATTTATGCAGCCAACAGTTCCAAAATTTGATGGGCATTATGATCATTGGGCAATGCTCATGGAAAACTTCTTGCGTTTAAAGGAGTATAAGGACTTAGTGGAAAATGAGATTCATGCAGCAGCAGAAGGTGTGGCTCTCACAGATACACAAAGAAAGAACATTAAAGATAAGAAGTTGAAAATTTTGAAAGCAAAGAACTATCTCTTTCAAGCATTAGATCGTTCAATCCTAGAGACGATTCTCAATAAGGATACAACGAAGGGCATATGTGATTCTTTGAAGCAGAAATATCAAGGTACAACATGAGTCAAGCGTGCTCGCTTGCAAGCTCTCTGAAAGGAGTTTAAAACTCTCCACATGAAGGTAGGAAAATCAGTAAATGAGTATTTTCCTCGGACACTCACCATAGCCAACAAGATGAAAGCAAATGGTGAGGACAAAAGAGATATTTTGTTGTTGAAAAGATTTTGAGATCCATGATTCCCAAGTTTGATTATGTTGTGTATTCTATTGAAGAGTAAAAGGATGCAAAACCCGTAATCGTTTTGATGAATTGCAAAGTAGCCTGCTTGTACATATGAACAATGCATGCGTTCTCATGTTGATGAAGAACATGCTTTGAAAAGTACTCATGGAAATCAATTTAGAAGACGACGTCGAGGCCGTGGAAGTTTCAGAGGAAGAGGAAGGAGAAGAGGCAGACAAAGCTTCGATAAGACCACAAAGGAATGCTATAATCGTCACAAGCTCGGGCATTTTCAATGGGACTGTCCAAGCAAGGAGAAGGAGGCCAACTATGTAGAGACACGAGAAAATATGTTGTTGATGGCATGTGTAAATATCAACAAGGGCAGTAAAGAAGATGTGTGGTTCCTTGATTCGGGATGTAACAATCATAGGTTTGGGGAAATGAATCCTTCTCAGATTTTGATGGAAGTTCCAGTGAGTCTGGGAAGTTGGGCAACAACTTAAGCATGGTAGTAAAAGGAAAGGGTAACGTAAGGTTACAGGCGGATGGAATAGCACAAATCATCGTAGGAGTATTTTATGTACTGGAGCTGAAGAATAATTTGATAAGTATCGGGCAATTGGTCGAAAAGGGGTTTGACGTTTTTTTTAAACGAGGAAGATGTAAGGTGTTTCTGTTGGATTCACGGCGCGCGCAATGGAGGGGGTGGTTTTTGAAACTTTATTGATTGAAAACAATCGCGACGCTACAGGCCCCAAAAAATAATTTTGTGAAAACTATTTTTCACACGAATCCATTATATATCTATACATTAAATTAATAGACATCAAAGAGAAGAATTTTACCTCTTGAAGTCTATCAAGCATCCTCGTTATCTTCTAGTAAAAATAATGAACGTTCGATTCTACGATAAACGACTTTGAGATTCACTTCAAGATCTTCCAAACCAATCCTCAAACACAATAGACGTGTGGACACGTAGAATGAATCAAGAAAAATTTTATATCTTTAGATGTACTCAACACATGAAATCTAGAGATTTGAAGAATGACTTTTGAGCAGAATTCTAAGAGAGAATTAGAGAACTCGCAGAGCTTTTATTTAACGATTAATCAGTCAAATGCTTCGTTAGGTCAATAGAATATTATCTATATATATTCTAGGTCAAGACTTATTAGGTTTAGGGTTTTCATAAAATAATAATTTAATTACAAATGTGTCGCTGTAGTAGGACCCACTACAAACCCCGCCACATTGTAGTACTATGCGTCACTGCAGCGTGCCGTGCACTACTGCGGTGTGCCTATAAGCCACTACAGTGTCGCATGGCACTACAGTGTATCGTGTCAATCCCTGATTCAAAATCAGTGATAGACGTGTGACAGTCTGATATGTCACATGATAATTTTCAAATTTATTATTTAATCATATAAACATCTATGTATTATTTCAAATAATTATAAATATCAGTTAATTTAAAATTAACTTATCTGATAAAAACCTAACAACTAACTTATCTGATAGTTCAAAATTAACCAATCAGTTGATTCGAAATTAAATTATTATCTCGTAATATCTAACACTATTTAATTTCATTAATCAAACATAATGTCTCATCACCGATTAATTCATAAATAGTCGATATATAGTTAATTAATTGTAATTTCTGGAAAATTACAATAATTGATTTAATTAATTAATTCTAAATTAATTAATAACACATAATTATCTCATAATTATATACTTGTCCCGAAAATTTAATTCCTCTTGCAAGCTAGTCCTTTTCTTATGCTTTGAAACATTCACATCCTAGACTGTGTAGTATAAAGGTGGCTTGGAGATCATAGACTCATAATTTTTAGTCTCAATAAATCAGATTATTAATTAAAAATTTTAATTAAATAATCTCATTTATTAGATTACTCGATTATAAATATGAAATTGCACTATTAGTAATTACAGAATATATTTACAGAGTAATCTCGTGTAGTCCATTGATATAATCACTTCATATAGTTATGTCCTCCAATTATTGGCTCGTAAATTAAAGTTGGTCAAAATTACTATTTTACCCCTCTAATTACCTTTTGACCTTAAATACCATTAATTCACTAGTGAGTACTTAATTTATAATTGTATTATAAATTTGAACTCAATAACCGTTCAGTCCTAGAACTAACGTTTAAGGGAACTAATATACAATCCATTAGGAAAGCTTAGATTCTAAATCTTGTAAGAATATGTTCTCAGGCATCCATGTCACTAAATCTTCAAAACAAGAGTCGCTAGCCTATTTTACAAATAAATATTAACGAGTGAATCAAAAGATCCAGTGGACATGTATAAAAATTCATGACTACTCAGGATTTAGACTGATCTACAGATGATCATCTGATTTGATGTGTATTAAATCTTTATGATAAACGGTAAGTTAATAAAGATATTAAGTTACATCGGTCATATCCTATATAATCTAATAATATAAAATACATTCACTAAGAAGTCTATCCACATCAACAATCTGGATTTAGATCACATGCATTCAAAATGTTTAATGAACCATACTAGCAATCATTTATTAAAGATTTCATACTTTAATATGTTATGAATTATTATATTCATTATCTGTGATCTTAGTCTCATTAATGAATATGAAATTTTCTAATATTTATATTAATTATTTAATAATAATTCAGAGAATACAATTATAAGAAAAATACGATTTTATTAATTTTCAAATAAAATGTCTTTACACATGCTTTAAGGGCACCATGCCCAACAAACTCTCACTTGCGCTAAAAAAATTTGGCATCTCTCTCAACCCCATACTCCATACACGACTCTCAAACGACTTCGCTGGAAGTGTCTTGGTAAAAAGATCAGCCATGTTCTGATCTGGCATTATCTTCATAACAATCACATCTCCATGGTGTATGATCTCTCTTACAAAATGATATTTCCTCTCAATATTCTTGCCCCTCTTATGACTCATTCGTTCTTGAATTAGCTACCGTCCCACTGTTGTCACAGTACAGAATTAGTGGCTTATCCATATCTGGAACTACTTCCAGACTAGTATAGAAATTTCTAAGCCAAACCGCTTCATCCGCAGCTTCACAAGCCATTATATATTCAGCTTCCATAGTAGAATCTGCAATACTGAATTGTTTAATACTTCTCCACACTACAGCTCCTCCGCATAGGGTGAATACTGATCCAGACGTCGACTTTCGACTATCCCTATGTGATTGAAAATTAGAATCAGTATAACCAGTGGGGTTCATGTCTCCTCCTGAATAAACAAGCATATAATTTCTCTTTCTCCGAAGATACTTAAGAATGTGCTTTAGCGCAATTCAGTGTTCAAAATCAGGATTTGATTGATAACGACTGACAATTCCTACCATATAGCAGATGTTCAGTCTCGTATACAACATGTCATACATGAGACTCCCGACTGCTGAAGCATAAAGAACCTTTCTCATTTCCTCTTCCTCCTGAGGTGTCTTAGGACACTGCTCCTTAGAAATGATAATTTCATGTCTGGTCGGTAATTGACCTTTCTTGAAATTTTTCATAGAAAATCTTTCTAGCATCTTATCAATATAAGACGTCTGAGAAAGTGCCAAGAACTGGTTCTTCTTATCCCTTAGGATTTGAATGCCTAGAACATAACTCGCTTCTCCCAAATCTTTTATTTGAAATTCCTCAGCTAACCACTTCTTTACTTTCGACAAAGTTTCTACGTCATTCCCACTGAGTAGAATATCGTCTACGTAAAAGCTAAGAAAATCACTTTCTTATCTTTGATGTATTCATAAACACAAACTTTGTCAACATTTTATTAGAAGCCATATGATTTAATAGTTTCATCAGAGGTAAGATTCCAAGACATTGATGATTCCTTCAATCCATAAATAGATTTAAGCAATTTGCATACGTTTCGATCTTGCCCATTTTGCACGAACCCTTTTGATTTCATCATATAGATGATTTCTTCAAGATAGCCATTAAGAAAGGCTATCTTGACATCCATTTATCATATTTCGTAGTATGGATAAAAGAATGCATGAATTCTAGCATCGTAACGAGAGAGAATGTCTTTTCGTAATCGACTTCTTCCCTTTGAGTATAGCATTTGGCTACTAGTCGTGCCTTGAAAGTCTCTACTTTCCCATATGCACCTCTTTTATTTTTGAAGATCCATTTACATTCAATGGGCCTAATTTCTTCAGGTGGATCTACAAGTTCCCAGACATAATTTAAATACATCGATTCTATTTCTTGGTTCATGACATCTTGCCATTTCTCATTTTCAGGATCTCCCATTACTTCTTTAAGGGCTAATGGATCTTCCTGATCAGGGCCTGACACTATGACATGTTCCTCATATTCCTAGTGAATGGGTTGTCTTACTACCCTCCCACTACGACGTTGCATCGGGGTTTCCTGAACATGAACAATGGTTTCTATGGTTTGTTGTCTATCACTTAATGATGAAGATGGTCTGATCTCATCAGATGTGAGTTCTTCAAAAACTACTTTGCTCCGAGGTTTGTAGTTTACCATATAGTTGTGTTCAAGAAAAGTAACATTTTTCGATACAAACACTTTTTTATCCTTGTGACTATAAAAGTAACCACATTTTATTTCTGGAGCATAGCCAACAAATATACACAACTCAGACATTGAGTCTAACTTTTCAGTCTTACATCTAAGAACCTGAGCTGGACAGCCCCATATACGAGAATGACGCAAACTAGGTTTGAAGTCATTCCATAACTCTAATGGTGTCTTGCTTACAAATTTAGAAGGAACTATATTCAAAATGTAAGTTGCCGTTTGAAGTGCATATTCTCAGAATGTCAGTGGTAGTGATGAGTATCTCAACACGACCTAACCATATTTAATAAGGTTTTGTTTCTCCTTTCTGAAATACCATTTTACTATGGTGTTTCAGGTGTTGTGAGTTGGGATAGAATGTCGTACTCCAGTAGGTAATCCTTGAATTCTAAATCCACGTATTCACCATCTTGACCTGATCAAAGTATTTTCAGAGATTTACCTAATTGCTTTTCAACTTCTGCTTTGAAGTCTTTAAACTTTCTAAAAGTTTCCGACTTTTTTTGTATTAGGTAATTAACTATAATTGTATCTTGAGTAACCGTAAATAAAAGTGACGAAATACTGATACACACATGTAGCTCGTACATTGATCGGTCTGCACATGTCACCATATACTTGCTCAAATTATTCTTTGGCTCTTTGGCCCTTTGCAGAGAAATATCACTTGGTCATTTTACCCTCTAGACATGATTCACAGACCGAAAGAGTTTTAATTTTTAGTTCTCTCAAAGCACCATGCTTTGTTAATCAGTTTATTCTGTCAAGATTAATATGTCCCAACTTAAGATGCCAAAGATACGTATCATCTTCTTGAGAATTTTTTTATCATTTGTTACCTTAAATAATTCTGAATTATTTAATGTTTGTTCAGTTGGTTTAAGTATATACAGTCCGTTTGAAACTTTTGCATGACAAATATTGAAACCATTCTTTGAAATAACAAACATATTATTACGAAATAAAATATCAAAATTTTGTTCATGCAACACAGATAAAGAAATTAAATTTTTAGAAAATTCCAGAATAAAATAAACATTGTTCAAAACAAAAAAATTATTTCCAAAACTTAAACGGAGTGTTCCTAATGCTTTTGCTGAAATGAGCGCTCCACTGGGAACTCTCATTATCACCTCGTCATCAGTAAGCTCTCTTGAAGAATCAAGCATCTGCAAAGAAGAATAAATATGGTTAGTGGCCCCTGAATCTATAATCCATGATGACAAATCATTTTTCACTAAACAAACTTCAAGTACAAGTAAATCAAATATATATTTCTTTTTCATCTCGGAGAGATACTTGTTATAGTTTCTCTTCCAGTGACCTCCAACTCCACAATAAAAACATTTTCCTTTAGGTTCTTTCTTCTTGGAGTTGTCGTCTTTCTTGTTCTTCTTGACCTTAGGTGACTTCTTGGCTTTCTTTCCTTTATTATTCTTTCTTTTGTCCTTTCCATTATTCTTCTTCCTATTATTACTATTAACAACACTAGAAGAAGACTTTTGCTTAGCAACATTTTCCTCGCCCTCTTTGGTTATACTCTTGTTGAGTGACTCAAAAGTCTGCAGTTCATTCAACAATTGAGTCATGTTATAACTTGTTCATAACATAGTTGGTAGTGAGCGCAGAAAAAATAGGTGTGAGTGATTCAAGTATAATGCTAACTTGAGTTTGCCCATCAATGGTAACCCCTGAATCTATAATCCAAGCATCATATTTGTCACGAACTTTTTTCAGGGCAGCGAGCTCTTCAGGACATTTCTCAGTAAGGACCAACTTGTGGTTCTCACATATTAGCATCAAATTCGAATTTGATTTCCATCTTATAAATTTATCACCATTGAGTATTTCGAGTGCAAGTAAAGCAGGAATGATGTAGCCCAGGATAGATATATTAAAAACTGAAAATAAATAAAACATACATTATTCAATATAATTGAAATAAATATCAAAATTTCAGAAAGTAAATGTGATGTATGAATGTAACATATCAGACACATAAACTTAACAACTACTAATCCACGATAAGATAATCTAATAATGAATGTGCCACCTTAGAGCCGGTCAGATTAATTTTAAACTGTATATGAGACATTCTCATACTCATTAATTAAAACTTAAAATATATCATATTTTCTCTTTAATAATAAGGTACCGTTTATTTGGTCAAGTCACAATTATCCACTTCAAAGTTTGATTGTGACTTTGAAAGTGTAGCCTATTATTTCAGAATACATGACTTAATTTAGAAAATGTCACCTTAAGGTTGGTCAAGTCTAAAATACATCAGTTACCACTATCTTGATAAGAAACCAACATTGATATTGATACAATTTAAAACCTTCCTTAAGGGGACGAAAACAAAGTCGTCTGGCCATCATCATATCTCACGTTGTTGTATTAATAATAGAGACCATAGGTAACATTGACATGTCAACCTTTTCTCACTCACTATTTCATAATTAATGTGTTTCTACTTAATTAATCAATTAATTCTAAAATAATTACTAGTTACAATAACCCTATAAATGTAAAATTAATTATTAATCCAATCTAGTTGACCTAAGTTCATTTAACATTCTAAAGAGCCTAAGGTGAACATAGAATAACTAATTAATTACATTCATCAATTTTAATAAAATATTTTTAATAAAGTTGGTTATTCTAAAGGCCTAACTAAACGTATGTTTTTAAAGTGGTGTGATTATCAAGTTTAACTAATTAAACTTAGCAGTTTACATGTGATTGATTACACACAAAAATTCATATAAACACATTAGAACGATCCTAATAAATCATATTTTCTATAAATGAGATGCATAATTAAATAAAACTGTATGGGGCTTTATGTATGACATGCGATCGACTAATGCATAGTCATGTTATTAATCAAATCAATAAATGCTTGTTTAGATAAATATAATAAACAAATTATGAATCAAGTGACTATTGAATATGGTTGTTAAACTCTCAATCCGGATCATAGGATCTTACAATTTTATGATCATGTCTACTAACACGATCCGATTCATAGGTAGAATCTTGAATTGGGAGGATCTTACAATCTTATTATATTTTTGTCTTGGATTGGTAGAATGATCTTACGATCTAATTATATTTTTTATCTTGGATTGGTAGGATCTTACGATCCTACTACGATCTTATGATCTCATTAACCATAATTTTGTATGATATTCATAAGAAAATAATATAGAGTTCATTTAATATGTTCAAATTTTAAGTTGTTATATATTTATTTAAATTGCACCTAGTAAAATAGTGAAATTTATCGTTGATTAGTTAACTATATTCAAGAATTTAATATGTAGTTTGGTAAATTGTATTTTTTTCTCATAATATTAATAGTACATAGTAAGATCTTACGATTTGTGAGATCCTACAATCCGATTCGTAAGACCTCTCCACGATCTTAGGTAGGATCACGATTCTGACAACCTTGCTATTGAGTATTTCTAAATTTACAACTTTTAAAAAAATAATTACATAGCGGGTTTCAAGAATACATATTTCCAAAAGATGCTCCTTCTCCATTAGAGGCTCGTCTTCATAATCTTCAAGTTTTGAGCAAAATTTATTTAATTAAGAAAAATAATTTTTCTAATTAATGGTCACAATCATTATCCTTTTAAATTAATTGAATTAAATTAGTCAAAAAATAGTTTAATGACTAATTAAACTTGGGTCAAACACAATCAATTAGTTCATTTTAATTTTCAAAAAATTAAATTGATAAATTAATTTTTAAAATTACATTAATTTAAAAATTAAATATTAATAAAATTGGACTAGGATTTTTGCAAAGCACCACATGGTTAGGACACCATGGTACCAGGGCATCTGCGCCCGATACCTCAACTACCGCGGGAATTCTCGCTGGCGCTGGCAGCGAAACAGTCTCGCTGTCACCATAGTTGCCACTGCGGCTTCCGCTGTCTTGCGGAAGCAGCGGGACAATCCTACCTCCCTCATTGCCGTGTGGTGGCAGCAGGACAGTTCCACCGCCGCCACCGGCTGTGGAGTTCCATCGTGGAACTCCTCCTCCTTTTCTCCTCAGTATTCGTCTCGTGAGTTCTCTACCTTCTTGCGTATGGAATTTTATAACATAATATACAAAATAAAATTACAAAAATTCATATATCCCAAACGGTTTACACAAAATCTAAAGGAAAAATAAGAACAAAACCTAAATCCAAAAGTCAACATATGATTAACGATTCATCATTAACTATATATTTGAAAAACATAATCATCCATTCATTCATATATATCAAAATATATATTGAATAATGTACAAAAACACACACAATATTTAATGTATACATATATAAAGATCGCTCTGATATCAATTGTTGGATTCCCAGTGTGTGCAGCAGAGGGGGTGGGTTTCGAAATTTTATTGATTGAAAAACAATCGTGACGGCACAGGTCCCAAAAAATAATATTGTGAAAAAATATTTTTCACATGGATCCATTATATATCTATACATTAAATTAATAGACATTCAAAGAAATTTTTTAACCTCTTGAAGTATATCAAGCGTCCTCCTTATCTTCTAGTATAAAGAACGAACATTTGAATCCATGATGAACAGATTTTGAGATCAACACCAAGATATTTCAAACCAATCATTAACATATTAGGACGTGTGTGCACATACAATGAATCAAGAACAATTTTTTATCTCTAGATATACTCAACACATGAGATCTAGAGATTTGAAGAATGATTTCTGAGACAGAATTATTAGAGAGAATTAGAAAATTCCCAGAGCTTTTGTCTAACGATTAACCATCCAATTAGATGCTTCGTTAGGTCAATAGAATATTATCTATATATATTCGAGGTCAACGCTCATTAGGTTTAAGGTTTTCATAAAATAATAAATTAATTACAAATGTGCCACTGCAGTCTCCACCACACTACAGAACCATACAACACTACAGTGTGCCGTGCCAATCCCTGATTCAAAATCAGTGATTAGCGTGTGACAGTTCGATATACCACATGTCAATTTTTGAATTCATTATTTAGTCAGATAAATATCTATGTATTATTCCAAATAATCATAAATAGTAGTTAATTCAAAATTAACTTATCTGATAAAAACCTAACAACCAACTTATCTATTAATTCAAAATTAACTAATCAGTTGATTCAAAATTAAATTATTATCTCATAATAATCTAACACTATTTAATATCATAAATCGAATATACTGTCTCATCATTGATTATTTCCTAACTAATCGATATATAGTTAATTAATTGTGATTTCTAAAAATTATAATAATTTAATTTAATTAATTAATTCTCAATTAATTAATAACACATAATTATCTCATAATTATATACTTACCCGGAAAACTTAATTCATTTTCCAAACTAGCCCTTTTCTTATGCCTTGAAACATTCTCACCCTAGGCTATGTAGTACAGATGTAACTTGAAAACCATAGACCCATAATTCTAAGCTTTAATAAATCAATATTAATTAAATAATCTCATCTATTAATTCTATTATACTCGACAATAAATATGAAATTGCACTCTTAGTAATTACAGAATATATTTATAGAATAATCTCGTGTAGTCTATTGATATAATCGTTTCATGTAGTTATGTCCTCCAATTATTGGTTCGTAAATTAGAGCACGTCAAAATTATCATTTTACCCTTCTAATTATCTCTTGAACCTTAAGTACCATTAATTCACTAGTGAAAGGTCAATTTATAACTGTATTATAAATTTAAGCCTAATAACCGTTCAGTATGAGAATTAACACTTAAGGAAACCAATATACGATTCATTAAGAAAGCTTAGATTTCAAATTTTGTAAGAACATGTTTCCAGCCATCTATGTCACTGAATCCTCAAAACAAGAGTCACTAGTTTGTTTTACGAATAAACATTAATGAGTAAATCAAAAGATCCAGTAGACATGTATATGCGTTCATGACTACTCAGGATTTAGACTGATCTACATATGACCATCTGATTTGATGTGTATTAAATATTTATGATAAGCGGTAAGTTAATAAAGATATTAATTCACATCAGTTCTGCCCTATATAATCTAATCATATAAAGTACACTCACTAAGATATCTATCCACAGGCAATCCAGATCTAGATCACATGTATTCAAAATGCTTATCGAACCGTAATAGCAACCATTCATTAAAGATTTCATACTTTAATATGTTACAGACTAATACATGATCATAGTCTCATTAATGAATGTTGAATTTTAATATATTTATATTAATTATTCAATAATAATTCAGATAAAAAAAGGCAGTTTCTTTAATTTCTAAATAAAATGTCTTTACACATGTTTTGATGGCACTATACCTAACAGTTTCATCCTGAGAGAGGCTTAATCATGGAGACGAAGATGTCTTCGAATTGAAATTTCATACTACATGCTATATCTCAAACAATAGCATCTACTTGGTTCAACACAATTACATAAGATATGGGGTAACTTTGGCACTGTAGATATTGACACTTGAGCTTTAAGGGCTTAAAGACTCTTCAGCAAAAGAATATGGTGGATGGTTTACCACAATTTAAGTCTCCCTCGAGGCTATGCAAGGATTTCTTGGTAGGAAAGCAACATAAGGACTCGTTTCCAAAGAAGAGCTCTTGGCGAGCTTCCCAAATTCTTTAGTTAGTGCATGTTGATGTTTGTGGCCCTATCAAGCCCATCTCTAACAACAAGAAAAGTAGTGAATTACTTTCACTGATGACTTTCATAGGAAAACTTGGGTTTACTTCTTGATAGAGAAATCGAAAGCCTTTGATGTTTTGAAGAGTTTTAAGATCCATGTTGAGAAGGAAACAAACTAGTTTATTAGAGGCTTACGTACTGATTGAGGAGGGGAATTTACATCACAAGAGTTCACTAGTTGTGTGATGAAAATGGAATACGAATACAATTGACAACTATATACACGCCGCAACAGACGGAGTTGCAGAATGAAAGAATAGAATCATTATGAATATGGTTAGAAGTATGCTTTCAGAAAAGAAAATTCCTAAACCTGAAGCAGTAAACTGGACGGTGCATGTCTTGAATCGCAGTCCAACATTAGCAATGAGAAATAAGACTCTAGAAGAAGCTTGGAGCGGAGTTAGGCCATCGGTTGATTATTTTAGAATTTTTAGATGTATCTCTCATGTTCATGTGCCTGACAGTAAGAGAACTAAGCTGGATGATAAGATTTTAAGTTGTGTTTTACTGGGAATTAGTGAGAAGTCGAAGGCTTACAAACTATTTGATCCAATTTCACAAAGGATCATAATAAACAGGGACGTTGTATTCGAAAAAGATAAGAATTGGGATGGGGATAAGAAGTTTACATCACAAGAGTTCACTAGTTTTGTGTTGAAAATGGAATACAAATACAATTGACAGCTATATACAAGCAGCAACAGACGGAGTTGCAGAATGAAAGAATAGAACCATTATGAATATGGTTAGAAGTATGCTTTCAGAAAAGAAAATTCCCAAGCCTGAAGCAGTAAACTAGACGGTGCATGTCTTGAATCGAAGTCCAACATTAGCAGTGAGAAATAAGACTCTAGAAGAAGCTTGGAGCGTAGTTAGGCCATCGTTTGATTATTTTAGAATTTTTGGATGTATCTCTCATGTTCATGTGCATGACAGTAATAGAACTAAGCTGGATGATAAGATTTTAAGTTGTGTTTTGCAGGGAATTAGTGAGAAGTCGAAGGCTTACAAACTATTTGATCCAATTTCACAAAGGATCATAATAAGCAGGGATGTTGTATTCGAAAAAGATAAGAATTGGGATTGGGATAAGAAGTATGAAGAAGATATTGTGTCCAATAGGGTTATTTTGAGCAGGAAGAAGCTGTGTTTGATGAAAATGAAGAGGGGTGTGAATTTGATCTTGATACTGATATAAGAGAAGATGAAGAAAAGTTTTCTTCTGATTATTTGACTGAAGAAATCTCTCCTAGCACAAATTAAGGGAGAAATAGAAGACCACCAGGCTGGATGAGAAACTTTGAAACAGGAGAAGGATTATCGGAATAAGAGTATGAAGCTAATTCGACCATGTTTGCAGCTGCTGATCTTATTCAATTTGAAGATGCACTCAAGAATAAGAAATGGAGGAGATCCATGGATGTGGAAATGGAAGCAATAAAAAGTAATGGCACATGAGAATTGAAGGAATTACCTGTGAGAGGAAAACAGGTTGGAGTAAAATGGGTTTATGAGACAAAATTTAATGAAAATGGAGAAATGTACAAACACAAAGCTAGGCTCGTAACGAAGGGATATACGCAACAGTATGGGATAGACTATACAAAAGTATTTGCACTTGTGGCACGCATGGAAGCAATTCTTTTGATCATAGCAGTTGCAGCTCAGAGAGGATGAACTATCTACCAACTAGATGTGAAGTCTGCTATTTTAGATGGTGAGTTAAATGAATAGTTTTTTGTGGAACAACGTTGTGGTTATGTGCAAAAGGGAAATGAACAGAAGGTTTATAGGTTAAAGAAGGCACTTTATGAGTTAAAGCAAACATCACGTGCTTGGTACAGCCGCATAGAAATCTATTTCATGAAGGAAGGTTTTCAGAAGTGTGACTAAGAGCATACTTTGTTCATCAAGACAAAAAAAGAAGGCAAAGTATTAATTGTAAGTCTGTATGTTGATGATCTTATTTTTTTTGGAATCGATGAATTGATGATTACAGAATTTAAATATTCCATGAAGCATGAGTCCAACATGACGGATCTTAGTACTATGAGGTATTTCCTTGGTCTTGAAGTCTTGCAAAGATCTGATGGTGTTTTTATCAGTCAGAAAAAGTATGCATTAGATATGTTGCAAAGGTTTGGAATGGATAAAAGTAATTATGTTCATAATCTTATTGTTCTTGGTTTCAAGCTAGTAAAGGATGAAGGTGAAGTTAAGGTGGATAAGACTTACTATAAGCAGGTTGTGGGTAGTCTCATGTATCTCACAGCTACTAGACCAGACATGATGTTTGTAGTAAGTCTTATTAGTAAATATATGGAGAATCCTACTGAGCTTCATTTACATGTGGCAAAAAGAGTGCTGAGATATTTGAAGGGAACAACTGAGTTTGGAATATTCTATGAGAATGGAGGAGATGATGAACTTATTGCTACACCGACAGTGATTATGCTAGAGATTTGGAAGACAAAAATAACAGTTTAGGTTATGTTTTTTTATTGAGTTTAGGAGCAGTATCTTGGTCATCAAGAAAGCAACCAGTAGAAAATCTATCTACTACAGAGGCAAAGTTCATTGTTGCAGCTTCATGTGCGTGTCAGGTAGTATGGTAGAAAAGAGTGTTGGAAAAACTAGGTTAGAATAAAAGCAAGTCAACTATTATTCACTGTGATAATAGCTCTGCAATCAAACTTTCTAAGAACCCAATATTGCATGGTCGTAGTAAGCATATAGATGTGCATTTACATTTCCTCCAAGAGCTCACAAAGGCAGGTACTATGGAGTTGGTGCACTATGGCATATAAGAACAATTAGCTATGAGGGATTTTAATAGTCTGTTCAGAGATTGATATAAACTGAGTGCTTGTAGTATTCAGTTAAAGGGAGGAATTGATAGATTTTATTATTCTATTTGTTAGATTCTATTTTTAGTGGTTTGTTATCATTGAGTAGATAAAGTCTCTACTGTTAAGGGATATTTATTTGTTTGAATTGGTCTTACCACGTTATTATGATTGTTTGTTAAACGTGGGCTGTTTTGTTGCTTGTTTTAGTTTGTATGTAAGGCTATATAAAATTAACTAGGCAAATAGGAATAAAACATTACCTTCCTTAAAGAATTTGGGATGGATGAGTATCAAAAATAATACTTTCAAAATTTTACGACGTTTTTAATGAAATGTGATCATTTTATTATAAAAAATGTTAAGTTGTTCATTACTTCATGGTCTAAAAAACTTTTTCTGTTACACAATTGTCTAGCATTCTGACACAAAAATTAATGTTTATTACACTGCAATCTAGCATAAATATTTTAGATAGACTAGGATCTAGTTGACTCTAAGTTCAACAGAAAATTTTCAAATAAAATGAACAATTTAGTTTAATTTCATTAAAAAGGGCAAGAGGTAAAAAAATCTTTTATTTTTCTGACTTGTCTCTCTCTCCTTAATCAACACTTTATTCTCTAAGCTTTTATTTTTAAGCACAAATAATACAAATTTAACCTGAATCACTAATAGATATATCACACGTCTATGCCTAGGAGATTAGTATACAAAGATCATATTTTTGTCATTTTTTGAGGAGTTTTACTAGTTTATCATCTCATCTTCATAAATCCCATGTAAAAATTATTATTGAAGAGGAAGAGAGAGGTTGACGAAAACAAGAGAATGTGAAAATCTCTAAAAATGTAAAGAAGATCTTTTTACACTAATCCCATATGCATGTGTATCATATGTTTGTTTCCGTCATTAATTATAACATAATGTTAATTTTGGATCGTGACTGCTTAAAATGTTGATTTTAAAAGTCGTCATATGTTTGGTTTCTTTAATTGTGGTTTCTCAAGTAGTCGGTCACACATCATCTTCATGTTTTAGAAACGCAGACTCTGTGATCATCATCTTCTTCTCATAGCTATACCAGTCCTTCCAACAGCGCTAGCTTCTTCTAAATCTTACCTACATATTTCACTCTTTTATCTATCTCTGGCTTCAAAACGTCAAGTTTTGCATCTAGTCCAGGTCGCATTGCTTAAAATTTATCACTCGTAGATGTGTACCCTTTTGTGTGAAAATATCTGCAAAACTCTTATAATCATGTGAAGGGCCTTCCGTCTCTTTTTCTCTTCAGACTGAGCTTCCGAGATAAGATGTAGTGCCTCTATTTTGGATGTACGTATGCAATTACAATTCCAGTGGTCATATACGAACTGAATTATTATATTATGTCTTTTTTTGTTATTATTGAATTTCCCTGCTATTCAATGAGGAAATCTATATAATGTGGTGAAGTGAAAAGCAGTCTCTGTTGGAGACTGAACAATTGGTAGCTAATTACTTCTGTTTTTTTTTGCCGGTCATTGATGCTTTTGCGTGGGGTGTGTTTTAGATTCCATCGGCTATGAATTTGGTATCACAACAGATAAAATTGTTGCTTTTTTGTTCTGCGTTTTCATTGCTCATGTTTTGCTTTTAAGAAGAGAAAAATAGAAGCAATGTTTCTTAATTGATTGTGGTGATACTAAAAATGTAATGCTGGCTTTCTCCCTCCTTGCTGTCTGTCTCTCCCCTTTTTGGCTAATTGGTTAGAGCTCTGAATATAAGTTTTGATCGTCTTTTTCATGATGCCTCTACAATTAACAGAATCACTACAAGCGCATAAAGTATGTATAGCTCATCCTCTATGAAAGCCAATTGGACGCCTGACAACCACAAAATATTTGTTGCTGTATGTCTAGAGCAGACATTGCAAGGCAATAAGCCAGGATCACATTTTAATAAGGAGGGTTAGAAGAATTTGTTGAATCTTTTCTTAAGAAGGCCGGTTTCAGATATAATAGGATGCAACTGAAGAATCACTGGGATGTTGCTAAAAAGGAATGGAAAGTCTGGCTTAAGTTAACTAGCAAAAGTAGTATGAGGCAACTCCACTGCTACCGTACTTTGTTTAGATTAATAATCAATTTAGCTTCATCAATTTCATAAGGTCGAGATATTTGTCACAGGATAACCTAGAAGCTGCACAATTCCACTTTGGCAAGCCCCAATTTGTTGATAAACTGTTTGAAGGAACAATAAATGCTGGCACGGATACTCAAACACAGTGCAGAACACAGTGATTGGTCTGCATCCTCCATTTTGCAGATGAAAGATGAAGGCAGAACGACAGTGGATCAAGATAATTGGCATCTATTTTTTGCTGATGAATCAAGAAGTGCTGTTATGGTTCATTCTACCCGTGGCAGAGCAACTGTGAGTGAACAAAGCATGCCTACCTCATCTGCTCCAAAGACAAAAGCGAATTGGACTCCTGCCATCCATAGAATATTCCTCGATCTATTCCTAGAAGAAACATTACAAGGGAATAAACATGGTACCCATTTTACGAAGGAGGGTTGGAGGAATATTGTTAAATCATTTAGCGAGCAGACTGGTTTAAGCTTTGATAGGACCAGGCTGAAAAATCATTGCGTTGTTACTAAGAAACGGTGGAAAGTCTGGTGTAAACTAATTAGCTCTAGCAGCATGAAATGGGATCCATATACCAATAAATTTGGTGCAAGTGAAGAATACTGGACCATTTACTTAGTAGTATGCTGCATGACTAAACAATAATGGTTTCTACTTAATTGAAGAAGCCATGTAGTTTTGTGATTCTTAAGATTGCCTTTTTTGCGACAGCCAAATCTAGAAGCAGCCCACTTTCGTTTCGAGGCAAATTTGAAGTTCTCTTTGACGGAAACAGAAAAACTATAACAGGAGAGACAGAACCTCATGCAAGGCGTAGGAGGTATAACCATGATTCAGCTACACCAGATTCTCATACACCATATTTTCATATAGATGAACCAGTAACAGAGAGGCCACTAAGGAAAACCGAACGTATTGCTGTTGAGAAAAGGCCTACTGTAGTAGTGCAAAGGGGTGCTGCTGCTATTCCATCTCCACAAGGCAAGCTGACATATAGTATTGGTGAATTATAGAATGTCTTATGGAATGGATGAAGTAGAGCAAGGAAGTCACCTGTACATGTTTGCTTCATATATATTCCTAAAGAAGGATTATAGGGAAATATTTCTTCAGCTGATGCAGCCCAGCATACGGATTGCATGGTTACAGCCGCTACCGATAGAATGCTTGTCAATGCTGTAATCTTCAATATTCATTTCTTTTTCTTCGGTAGCACTTGATTGATCATATCTCATCTTAATTTACTACCATTCCAAATGAAGCTCTTCACCTTTTTTTCCCCTTTTCTTTTTTGTTTCCATGTAAAAATTAGCTATTGCTTCCTCATCTGGAGCACTGTTCATATTTGTTCCCTAATGATACAGTGTTATATCAGAATTCAGAATACAAATGGTGCACTCTCTTTTTTATATCTCGTAGGCCATGACTTCACAGAGATTCAATATTGACACAGTTGGTGTAATGCAAGACAATCAGAGAATCTACAATTTTGTAATATAATTTCTAGTTAACATGTATCGATATCGAGCTTTAATCAATTCCGGCCTTGTACTGTGCTAACAGAGTCTACGTCATGATGCCAAGTTCACTCAGAGAGTAATAAACTAACTTGCTTCATATGGTTACCTATACTAACTAATGAAACAGCAAATCTTGAAGCCTTACGTGTCGCATTTTAATATCACTGCCTTCTTCGCTTTGAGTTTTGCCCACTATTCGGGGAGTCTTTACGTCACGTGCTGAAATCATTACTGAAGTTTTTACAGCTAAAGAACTCTTCCCTTACGTTAACATGCGCCATTGATGATAGTTTGGTGAGTTTAAACATGAAGTGACAGTAGGAGGAAGACAGAATTTTTGGGTTCTCTAATTCTGAATTAAATTTGAGAATTTGATGCGTTAGCAAGAGTTTCGCACAAAAGCAACCCAGATAAGGGACTGATAACATTGCTGATGTGTATGGGAGAAGAAATAAGGACGATTTCCTTCTAGGTGAGAACAGCTTCTTGTGGAGGAACAGCTTGTGTCAACTCTTTCGGGGATGAGCAACTCGATGTGGATATCTTCCCAACTTCAAAAGCCAAACTGAGGCTGTTATTCTTATTTGAGGTAGCTCCTCTGGGATTATTGGTTGAGAAAGCAGGAGGTTATAGTAGTGATGGCCATTAGTCTGTGCTAAACAAGGTGATTAATAATCTTGATGATAGAACTCAAGTTGCTTACGGATCGAAAAACGAGATCACCGGATTAAAAGAAACTTTGTATGGATCATCCAAGCTTAAAGGTGGAGAGGCTGTTAATGCTACTGCTTAACCTCTTAATTAAACAACTCTCTTCATTTCCTATTTTCTGTATTTTTTTCAGTGAGAAAAAAACAATCTGAAATGTTATCTATATTCATGTTCTCTTTCAAATAAATGCTATCGCTTTTTTTAATCCTTCTAACTATGCTGATAAATGGGAAAAACAAAGGGGAATAAGAAGTGGGATTTGATAGATAAACAAGTTTAGATGTCACTAAAAGGCTCTCAAAGTAATCTTATTCTCTAAGATTTGAGGTAAAAAAACCTAGGCATGAAAACCATTTCTCAGCTATAAATATTTGTTTTGATGAAAAGCTCATACACTAATATAGACCATTACCCACCACCACAATTGGTCATTACTGTGCCAACATACACTTCTGGAAGAGTAGCTGATTATTACATAAATAGTATTCTACTTCCATCCAGCTTGATAAGGGAATGATTTTGACCTTAAGCTACAAAATCTGACTATGGAATAATTGTAACCTTCAGTTTACTCAAGAATCAAGTCAGGGTCTGCATGCAGTTCCAGAACTTTAAATGAGATACTTTTAGTATTTGACTGAGAAATGCAAATAATGCTTTTGGACTTATAAGAGTGACAAATGGTTTTAAAGTATTGTTCAAAGTGTATCAAATATGCTTCGATCTAAAGCGATCAAACGTAGCCATATAGTTTTTGTATGAATTTTATCATCAGATGAAAATAAAACATGCAAAATGAAATATATACGTTAGAGAGAGAGAGAGAGAGAGAGAGAGAGAGAGAGAGAGAGAGAGAGAGATGGAAAGCTGGTTTGTGTAAGATGCAAGAAAACTTGGTAGAATACAAAGGTTGGAATTCTTGATTCACCTAACTCATGTTAAAAGGACATGACATCAAAATTTTGTTCTTAATAAAGTTTAATAAGGTGATCAGTCATGAGTCATATATTAGTCTTCCTAATACAACAATTTACTTCCACAAAGCACAGACTCACCCCTAGAGAAAGAGAGAAAAGATGAGATACTTATTAGTTCTGTCAATAGTTCTTATAGCCTTCTTATCTCTGGCACTTGTTGAATCGTTGACTCGCCATTACAAATTCGATGTAAGTAATATCTCAACTCAATATGTAGCCATTCAAAAGTCTGTTTGAGCCATCAACGACTACTTAAATCACTAACAAACGTATACGTAAAAGGTGTACTTCAAAAAGTACGTGTCAATACTTATATAGGCTCTCATATGCATCCCTCGTAGCTTTTACAGGTATGATGACATTTTCTACATTTTAAGCCTCTAGAAGGATGAACATGTTGTGGTGATATAAATTGATAATGACAATCTCATGTGCAGGTTGTTTTGAAGAATGAAACAAAGCTTTGTGCAACTAAGTCCATTATCACTGTCAATGGGCAATCCCCAGGACCAACTCTCTATGCCAGAGAAGACGATACTGTCCTCGTAAGGGTCACAAATCATGCCAACAACAATATCACTATCCACTGGTGTGACTTTCAGAAATAATGCTCTTTAAGAGATTCATGGAGTAGAGAGAAATTTCGAATGGATAGTCGAATTTCGGAGTAATTTCTTTCTCTTATGCTTCACATGCAGGCATGGGGTCAGGCAGCTTAGAACAGGTTGGTCAGATGGACCAGCATATATTACCCAATGTCCAATACAACCTGGCCAAAACTTTTTATACAATTTCACCCTTACAGCCCAAAGAGGCACACTCCTCTGGCATGCTCATATATCTTGGACCAGAGCAACCGTGCACGGCGCTATCGTTATCTTGCCTAAGCGGGGAGTTCTTTATCCTTTTCCAAAACCTGATAAGGAAAAAATCATTGTTTTAGGTAAATAAAATCATGTAATTTGATCTTTTGGCATAGAAAGCTCCAAGTTTACAACTTGAAAATGAAGTTCTCTTCCACCAAACCATGATTTAACAAGATTTCGTGATCTGAAATATAGGCGAATGGTGGAAAGCAGATGTTGAAGCTGTTGTCAATCAGAGTACTCAATCTGGTTTGCCACCAAATGTATCAGATGCACATACCATCAATGGCCATCCAGGCCCAGTACCCGGTTGCTCCACTCAAGGTTGGTTCTGATAAATCATACATATAGTAGAATGAAAAGGACCATTAATGAATAATTATTCTTGCCTTGGTATTTTACATGTGCAGGGGGTTTTGCTTTACACGTCGAAAGTGGAAAGACCTATTTGTTGCGCATAATAAACGCAGCATTGAACGAGGACTTGTTCTTCAAGATTGCTGGGCATGATTTCACCATTGTTGAAGTTGATGCATCATATGTTAAGCCCTTCCAAATTGACACGATATTCATTAGTCCAGGCCAAACCACTAATGCCATATTAACAGCCGATAAGGGTATTGGAAAGTATCGAATAACGGCCTCCCCATTCATGGATGCGCCGGTAGCAGTCGACAATTTGACTGCAATAGCTACTCTAATGTACAAAGGCATCTCTACCAATCCCTCAACTATCTTAACCAGTATTCCTCCTCAAAATGCAACCTCCATAACAAACGCCTTTATCGATTCCCTCCGAAGCCTGAATTCGAAAGACTACCCTGCCAAGGTCCCTCGACTCGTAGACCAATCTCTTTTTTTCACGATTGGGGTAGGCGTTAATCCATGTCCTACATGTATGAATGGGAGTCAAGTTGTGGCAGCCATAAACAATGTTACTTTTGTGATGCCAACTATAGCTCTTCTTCAAGCACATTACTATAACATTGGAGGAGTTTACACCGATGATTTTCCCACTAATCCACCATTTGCCTTTAATTACACCGGTAATTCACCATCTAATATTCAAACCACAAACGGCACGAGAGTTTATAAACTGGCTTATAACTCGACAGTTCAGATAGTGATTCAAGATACTGCCATTATAGCGCCTGAGAGCCATCCTATACATTTGCATGGATTCAATTTCTTTGTGGTTGGAAAAGGATTAAGAAATTATGATCCAAGTGAGGATCCTAAAAAATTCAATCTTGTTGATCCTGTGGAGAGGAACACATTGGGGGTACCTAATGGTGGATGGGCTGCAATCAGATTCCAAGCAGATAACCCTGGTAATCTCAGAAACCATCTTCTTTGTGTCGGTTTTGGCAAATAAATCTTTAAAAAATGGCAGAAAAGGCGTATTTATCAAACTTTTTCATGTTTTACTAAATTCTTAAGAACAAAAGAAATGAAGATTCACATTGTGTTTGTTATGTGTAGGAATTTGGTTTCTACATTGCCATTTGGAAGTGCACACAACATGGGGACTAAAGATGGCATTCTTGGTAGAGAATGGAAAAGGTCCGAATGAGTCTCTTCCACCACCTCCAATTGACCTTCCCAAGTGCTAGAATTTCTTTAATGTAAACGGATTTAAAGGAAGGAGACAATCTGATCATAAGAGGCTTTAGAAGAGAAGGCTTAAGTGAACATGAAATGAAATGGCACAAAAAGGCTGTGACTGTGAGAGCTAGTTAATAAACTAGAAAACTAGTTGTTGTTTTTCTACTTGTTTTTGGGATAGTTAAGGAAGCAAACTGTCAAAAAAGGATGAATAAGATGTAATTTCGTACTTTGCTACTTTCTGTTTAATCTTTTGTCACAAAATTGTTGCTTTGAATGGGTTTTTGGGTTCACTTCACTCTTTCC
>QANY01001060.1:235035-469929 GCA_003255025.1 Datisca glomerata
GGATGAGAGCTGCCTCGTCTCTCTTCAAATAAGCCACCTTTTACACGTTACTTTCTTTGCCTCTTCTCTCTTTCGAGAGAAATCGTTCACATTTCATGCCCATCCGGGGAAATTTTTTGAGCTAATTTTAATGCACTCTCTCCATTCACAGAGATCGACACTTTTATTCCATTCTACATACATACTCATCTTTTATCTTTCTTCTCCTCAAAGAAACCAAGAAAGACAAACAGTGTCCTGCTTTAAGATTCTATTCAACTTTTTTTTCTCCCTCAACTGGGCCTTCCATTGTCACCTTCTTGGCTTCATATATTTTGTCGGTTTATTTCACTTTGTGAACTATAAGTTTCAACCTATATTGTATGATTATCACACTTCGAGCTTTAATCCTTAAGAAAAATAATTTTCAACTTCTCTGCTTCATTTCGAAAGTTCCATCTGGGTTTTGGCTCTCTCTGCCTAGGAATTATTCCTGGGCACCAAAATCAGATTTGTCATGCTTGAAAGGATTCTCTTTGATTCTGAAAGGTATGGCCTTTTTTAGATTCTTCATCTTATGCCATTAAGAAAAGGGGGATTCGTAAATTCTCATCTAAAAGATTCTGAATTCCCATCCATATAATATCATTTCCTTGACTTGTTGGACATGAACTTAACTTGAAGCCATTTGGGTTATTAGAGCTTGAAAAAAATGGAAACTTTTTACCCAACTTGGTTTGAACAAGAGAAGAGGCAGAGCAGAGAATGGACAAGGGAAGAGAACAAAAAGTTTGAAAGTGCTCTGGCAAAATATGATGAAAATACGCCGGACAGGTGGCAAAAGGTGGCTGCTTTGATCCCAGGGAAGACGGTGTCTGATGTGATGAGGCAGTATAGGGAGTTAGAAGAAGATGTTAGTGAGATAGAAGCTGGGCGGGTCCCAATTCCAGTGTATCTTTCTTCTTTCACATTGGAGCTGACAGGTAATCGTAATTTCGATGCGTACAGAAAGAAAACTGCAGCAGCTGCTGCTGCTCGGAATGCTGACCATGAAAGGAAGAAGGGTGTTCCTTGGACAGAAGAGGAGCACAGGTGAACTCCCTTCTAAACTTTGTTAAAGTCATTTTCATTATTAATTATTGTTTTGGTATTTCATTTTCATCATAGTAATGAAATAGTAAGGGAATTGATGAATTGAGTGAAGAGAGGAAGTTGCTGATCTAATGAATCAGAGTAATCAAAGGCTCAGCAAGATTGCTAGTTTCACTATTTATGTGGAAGTCATGTTTGAATTGAAATTGAGATAACTAATGCAAGTTCTTCTCCTCTGAATCAGATAGATTCATATCTGAAAGAGTTAATAAGTTCTTCCAAAATTGGAAAATAGAAAGATCTGATATAGTTTTTCTTTTGGCCTTACTGTCATTCTAACATCATTCCTTCTTTATAGCTTTAAAAGAATTTCATTCAGAACTTGAAAGACTTATTTTACTGATTCCTGATTGTATAGCTGTCTATTTCCTCTCTTATGATTATCTTTAAATTCTTTGCTCTTGACCTTCTTTTTCCTGACTCGGGTTCTTCACAAACGAATTATAGACGGTTTCTCATGGGGCTACTCAAGTATGGGAAAGGTGACTGGAGAAATATATCCAGAAACTTTGTAGTCTCTAAGACACCAACTCAAGTAGCAAGCCATGCCCAGAAGTACTTTATAAGGCAGCTCTCAGGGGGGAAAGATAAGAGGCGGCCGAGCATTCACGACATCACAACCTTCAATCTTGTAGACACAACAGCTACATCAGATTATGACAAGCCAACTTCTCTAGATCACTCTTCTATGCTTTCATCACAGAAAATTCCCAGCTGCACCCAAAAAGTGTTAGAAGACTTAAATCAATACAATGATGGAAGAAGGCTCATGGTTTCTCCGTTTGAGGATATCAGACTGGGGAAAACTTTGTACGATACTGCTCTGTATGAAGCTTATGCCAAACCTCACAAATCAGTGTTTCAAGTCCAGACTCCTAGACATCAAATATTTGGATGATTAATAATCTGTTTATGTTGTTATGGAACCAAAAAAATGGCAAATCTTGTCAAGTATTAGCTTCAATATCAGTTTTCTTTATGTGTTGTTAAAGCCTAGCGATCTCGGGACGTTTTGAACTTAATTCTCCGAACTGTAAAATGGAAATAAAAAAAAACTTTTGTACTTTTCTTTGTTCTAATTTTCCATCTCAAGTAATTGTTTCGGATTAGCATCGACTCTCCGAAGCGTAGTTCTCTGACTAATCTCGGAGGTGTACAGACCATCGTCAGGAGTTTTTTGCAAGTATACAACGAGTAAATCAAAGAATAAAATTCTAGGCCGATAGTCACAAGATAACAATAACCTTTGTTTGAACCTGCGACTAGAGGAGCGCAAAACCCCTAAATTCATGATGATCATAGTTCTCAAAGATAGTTGGTATCATAAATTATAATTATTTGAGTTTTGGAGTTCATCCTTTGATTATGATGTTGATTTGTTTTATGGGTTGACATAATATGAAAATGATGTCTTTGCAGCCTCAGGCCCTCAGCAAGCAATTTACTTCCTGCAACTGTGAGGTGAAAAGCTCTGCTTCAAATTTTTACTTATTGTGGAATTTAGTGCCGTTTTACATTATTTCCTTATCAAACATGCAAAATAATCTCTGAATTATTCAGTATTTACGTATTTGTATGAGAATGGATAAAAAATATCAGTCTAATTAGTTATATTTAAAGAATTATTCATTCTTTAAATATGATGACTATAAATTTTGCCAGTATCCCAAATGGTCAAGTTGGGAAGTTTGGTTACAATCACATATTCGAAGCTGAATGTACATTCCACTTCAGAAGCATCCTCAGCTTCAACCTGCAATAGAATATTAAAAAAAGATCCACGTAGAAATCCAACTCTATTAACGTGTTTCTAATCTTCTTTTCTTTGTTTAAATTATTCCAATCCACACACACTTGACCTTTTTCTCTTTGATATTTCATCATCAGCCAACCCAATTTGCCAATAGTGGCAAAAACTATTGCATCACCATGCCTGCTTTACCCACTCTTTGTACACATCATGCTTGCCTTTGATCCTTTGCTTTATTTGACTACTTAATTAAATCAACTATTATTAAAGTTATATTCAGATTCTGTGTACATTTCAATCTTGTTGATTGAAACAGAGAATCTAGCTTTGAAGTTATGTAGAATTTTCTAACTTCTATTTGTTACTAATAAAAAAAGCGTTTAGAGGAGTCTCGTGAAATGAGAAAATGAAATTCGGGCGATTGGATAATTTTTAAGGAAATGTGACTTTTTCTATAGGAGAAAATTATGTTATTCTACATTAGATCCTTGTCTAGTAAAATTTTTTCGCTAGACTTTAATCTAACATTCGTACGTTAAGATTAATACTTGCTAGACTGTCATTTAATAAAATATATTTGTTAGACCACGATCTAACAGGCACCTAATCTAATAAAAAAATTAATTAAAAAGATAACTTAATATTTTGTCCCGTAGAAATTTAAAAAAAATCCAAATTTTATTAACAAATAGGTTCATGATTTATAACCTTTTCTCTTTTTTCCTTGACCTTGGAGGATTATAATAACTCTGGCTTAAGCTTAAGTGATTCTCTCCAAGTAATCTCTTTTCAAGCTTAGATGAATATCTCTTCCATTAACCCACATTTGATGATAGCAAAAGTAGGATCTAAACCAAAAAAAAAATTCCATTTGGTGGTGGAAAAGATTGTACGAAGTGCTCAAAAGAATGTTACAGAGCTAATATGATAATACTCTCTGAATTTCCATCTAAAATAATCTAAGAGAATAAATTAATTTTGAACCAAAATTTAGAGATATTATTATAAAGCAAATCTCAAATGAAAACCAAGAAACCGCTCCTTTTTATATGCTAACACTGTTTTTGTTTTCTTATTTTTGGTTGGTTCTATATATAATCTCACCATTGTTGCTGTTGCAATTGCTACCGTGCAAATGCTTATCTATCGCCCACTAATTCACTTTACCCATTTCAAAGGTAAACCACAAGAAAATCTTATATACTCCAAAGTCTCCAAGTACTGCAAATTGAATCTTATGAAAATAAAAATAAAAATTCTCTTAAATACATGTAATCCTAAATTGTTGGGAAGTACTCTGAAAACTCAGTATTCTGAAAATTACTGCAATTTTTTTTCCCTAAAACGCTTAATTTCGAGTAATACCTCCAAATTATATAACCAATAAAATTCGTTTGCATGATAAATAGAACAAAGTTATCAACTTCATATTCTTTCTATTTTCTCATTTTACATCAGCACCCTTTCTGCAAGTTGGATAAGAAAGCACATCCTTGCTACTTTATTCCAAAATTAATCTAACTTTAAATGGCTAATATCGTATGCTTTTGGATTTACTTTTCTTAATCAAAATCGTTAAGAAAATCGGTCATTGACAAACAAATTTCATTCTTAACGAATTCAAATTATCTAGGAATCACAACTATTCTTTTGACTTTTTTAGTAACCCCACTTTGCATCAAAACTAATTTCTAATCTCTCGGATGGATTAACTATGATTATTCCACTTAAACTTTCGGTCATTATGGCTTATATAAAAGAATGGATTTTTTATATGGGGAAGTTTGTGTTACTCGTCAGTATGTCATCATGAGTACTTAAAATATGTTGAACAATGTACTATTAATAACGTATTTGAAATAGTCACATCATATTTGAACAACATACAATACAGTTGTAGTATCATATTGTGAGTACCAAAAACATGTTGTTGGATACTTTTACCATTCAACACATTTTAGGTATTCATGATACCATATCGATCGACACCACATGCTTAACTTGTTCCGTAGATCATAACCAAATTTTCAATAAATTGGATTATTTAGAACCCTTTGAAATTTTTTTTATAGAAAAAATGTATTTTTTTTAAAAGTAAAAAATATATATCAATGGCCTATAATATCTTAAATCTCAATAATTTCAACAATGATATAGGTTTTGTTTATTGGGAAGATTAATAAAAATGGCAGTTATTATTTTTCGAATAAATCCAAGTTTGTTCTCTTTCTGTATTTTTACTTTTCTCCATTTTTGCTTCTTTCGTCTTTGGGAGACCTATTTTTCTTCTTATTTCTTTAAGGAGAGCTGCTCAAGTGGAAAAACTGGTTACTATTTCTTCTTCTTTTTAGTGAGTCATTATTCAAGTGAAAAAATCAGTGACTCATTCTTCTTCTTTTTCAACAAGACGTCACTTAGGTACTCATTTTTCTTCCTTTTTACGCAAAAAATGACTCTCGGTACCATTCTTATTCTTCTTCTTTTGTCATGTTTTCTTGTTAATTACATAAAAATCGAAACTTTTTTTCAGTATAGGGGACTGAGGGAAAATCATCTATAGTTATTTCATGGTCTACTCCCCGGCCCAGACTCCTACGAGAGGTAGCAGTGGGGAATGTTCCGCAATGGGTGAAAGCCTGACGGAGCAATGCCGCGTGGAGGTAGAAGGCCTACGGGTCGTGAACTTCTTTTCCCGGAGAAGAAGCAATGACGGTATTTGGAGAATAAGCATTGGCTAACTCTGTGCCAGCAAGCACGGTAATACAGAGGATGCAAGCGTTATCCGAAATGATTGGGCGGAAAGCATCTGTAGGTGGCTTTTTAAGTCCACCGTTAAATCCCAGGGCTCAACCCTGGACAGGCGGTGGAAACTACCAAGCTAGAGTACGGTAGGGGCAGAGGGAATTTTCGGTGGAGCGGTGAAATGCGTAGAGATCGGAAAGAACACCAACGGTGAAAGCACTCTGCTGGGCCGACACTGACACTGAGAGACGAAAGCTAGAGGAGCGAATGAGATTAGATACCCTAGTAGTCCTATATAAAATTTAATTTTGTAACTAATGGTTTCAAATTTTTCAGGGGGTTTAGGTTGAAGTTATTGTTAGAAGATAGTTGTTATTCATGTATTTGCCAGTCTTAGGATTTTAGATAAGCTTTGGATTGGATTGCCCCTCCTTTTGATGATTATCTTTTGCATTGATATAGTTGCACCAATTTTAGACTATTTACCATTATTTTTAGCAGTGATGACCCAAATGCTTATGATAATTATGTATCATTTGGCTAATGTTGAGATTTTATTGATGCATTTTTATCTTATAGTAGCCAAACCTAAGTTATATTGACTACTTGAATTGTTCAAGTAGTTGATTATAAATACTTGAACCATTTGAATGATTATTTAATTCTCACTTAAAAAATCAGTGAGAATTACCTACTTGAATGATTCAAATAGTTATTTATAACTATTTGTATTACAAATGAACGATCTCGCATACCTCAACTTATGCAACCATTCACTCATCTATTGTCTACACATTACAAATAATGAATTTTTATGAAAATAGAAAAGTTAATAAAATACTTGACATGTGGTCGCTAACCAATTTCAAGGTCCCTAAACAAGGGAACATAATAGCTTTATTCTAGTAAGTATAACCTTCACACTTCAAGATAGAGAATGATATCCCTAAACAAGAGAACATATGAGCTTTATTCTAGTAAGTATAACCTTCACACTTCAAGACAGAGTATGATATCTTATTTTTGTTTGTTTTGTTTTGTAGGGAGATTGAGGGCTTATCAAATGTAAAGCATAAACGCATTCCACAATTTCGTAAAAAGTTGGCTATCGATTTTTTTTTGTCGCGGAACTCTAGTAGAAACTCTTGTAAAATTATGTACTCAAATATTTTGTTGTATGGATTTAAGATATGTCATCTTGTACAATTACATAATTTTTTTGTATGGATGATAGTTATATATTTTTGTACGGGTAGTATTGAAAATAATTGAGATAATGATTTTGGTTTATTAACCGGCAGAAATAAATAACTAATTGAGTGGTTCAAGTAATCATAAAAAACTACTTGAATCATTGAAGTAGTCAATTCTCATTTTCCTTTGTTAACTGACATAATTAACTAACTATTTTAGTGGTTCAAGTAGTCATAAATAACTACCTGAACAATTTAAAGTAATCATAATCTTTCACAATTATCATCATCTATCCCCCAATAACAGTCTCTTGAATTGAAAGTGTCACTATCATTGTTCTCACAGCGACCAACCATCACTTCACCCATAAAAAAACATGGAATGTGACTATATCAATCATGTTGTGAGAGAGTAGTTTTAAGAACCTGACTTTGACTTGGACATATAAGATTATCAACAATTGTCCTAGATTTGAGTTTGAGTGTGACATATAAAGCAGTACAAAGTGCTTAAGAACTATTTTCAATAATGAAACTTCATGTGTCGATCATTTAATTCATCAAAATATTGTACTCTGTTAGATCAAAATTTAATTCACTATATACGATATTGGATAACTCTTAGTAAGTACAGTTTGATGGTATATCTAGCCGTGAGCTTACCGTACCACTGGAAAAAATGAAACACCATTTTTCTTACATTTATCACCGTGTACCACCAATATTCAAATTTTAGACATGTGTGTTCAATATCAAAACTTTCACCATCAATAAATATAGCTCTACAGTTTAACTATTGAACATGGTCTCATCTCTACTTGATAGTTTCAAGTAGTCAAATATTAATACTCACATGATTCAAGTAGAGAAAGCTTCAAAATGTGAGCATTGAAGATGCTTCAATCATGAAAAAAAAAGAGAAAGAGAAATAGAGGAGGGATGAGAAGCTCGATGATGCAAAGGATAGTAGAGAAAATGAAGAGGTGATGGTGTAGTGGTGGTGAAGAGGTGATGGTGTAGTGGTGGTGAAGCTGGATGATGTAAAAGATACATTCAAGAATGTAAATGAAAAGACATTGATTAGATTAAATTAAAATATAATCAGTAAAATTGAATGTTAATTCAATAATTGTTTGATAAAGTAGTTGAATTTAGTGGAACCGGATGTAAAATTCATTCTTATTTTCAAGAAAGGAGTATATTTTTTAGAAGTTATATTACTCCAAATAAGAAAAAGAATGTATAGAAATGGTATGACCTTGTGGACAGAAAAAAGAAAACAAATATCAGGCGGCTGATAATTATGAAGGGAAAAGAAAAGGGAAAAAAATCTGCAATGCTGTTCGTGGCCTACACCCTTTAGGACTTTACTGATGCAAGCAGTTTGTATAGTTCTATTATAATTGGGAAATGACTTAATTTGTACGAAAGGCAACCATTAATGAGGTTTTAATGTTATTCTCTTTCCCTCATAATCACTTTCATCTTCTGCACATCAATTTCGCCAACCTTTTCAACAAGTTCAACTTATTAACATTTGAGGTATTTACTACCTGAGTGAAAACGAAGAGTACTTTTAGATTTCCCTTCCTCCTCTGCAACTGAGAAGTCAGAGTGTTGGCAGTAATCAGTCAGACAACTCCAAAGCATATCAACAGCCTGGATTGTTCCCTGTATTGTGGCCTTATCCTGGATGCATATGTACCTAGTTTCTTATAATATTAAGGTGGTTTTGTGGATTATAGTATGGATGACATTTGGGTTTGGTGGCGTTTGTCTTGTTTCTGAATAGGTTCTTTTCTTTTCTTTTCTTTTTTTAAGAATTCATAACCTTTCAAATGAAAGGCTAGCAGGATAAGGTGTGTAATGAAATGGTTACCACTTTAAAAAAGAGGAAAATGGATGACGACAATAAGCTGCTTTTGCTTTCCTTTTAGTATATCTCTTCTCTCTCATTTGATTAGATCGAGAGTTAATCGCTAATATGTTCGTCAAACAGAAGATTGGTTTTCCGGGTTATTATAAAAACCCACTGCCTCGCGACTTAAAGGCTCATTTCCACAATGTGTTTGATTGTAGAGAACACCTTTATTCAAGGAAATGGAACTATATTATTAGTTATTGAGCTTACCATCGTCTTCATGAGATTTTTTTATCAGAACATAGAGGAAATATCATTAAGAAGAGAGAAGTACATCCAGGGGTTTAAAACCATCTTTCTAAAGAGTTTATCTCAATCTACTAAAACAGAAATGTCATGGGAAGATGTAGAAGATGCTAAAAATATAGTTCAGAACTAAGTTAAATCTGGATAGCATCAACAAATGTATTGCAATCTCTATTAGGGGTGTTCACGGTTTGATTCGGTCAGTTTTTTTGTGAAAACCCAAACCGTGAGTGTTGGTTCGGCTCGGTTCGGTTTTATAAAAATTATATATAAAAAATAAAAAAATATAAATTTGAAGTTTCGGTTCGGTTTAGTTCGAAAACTACCAAATTCGAACCGAACCGAATATACATAAAGAACTGACCGAACCGATCATTTTCGGTCTGGTTCGGTTCGGCCGGTTTGATTCGGTTTTGAACACCTCTAATCTCTACGAACGTCAGAAATATGACAAGTCTGAAAAAATTTAAGATAATTCTTAATGAGAAATAAAATTACAAAGATCCAAGAAAAGAGAAGAACTATCGAAGAGAAAGTCAGCACTTTCTTTGAATCACTCTCCACTGAGATATTCTTCCAACCATTGACTTTTGCAAGATTAAGACCCTCATCAATTGCAATTAATTCTGCAAGATCAACACTAGAGATGAAAATCTTCCTACCAAAGGAACCAACCAACTCTTCTTTATGATTTCTGGCAGCAATACCTATAGAAGCAGCAAGAGGATAAGGGTGAAAAGATGCATCAACATTTAGCTTGATCCAACCAGGAGGAGGAGCAGACCAATGGTTCCTAAAAACAAGCACACTGAACAAAGAGTTAGAACAGCTAGTGTGGGAGTGAAAAAGACGAGAAGGAGAAAAGGAACAAGTACCAGGCAATAAAACAGAAGTAGAATCCAAATTAGTAACCACATCAGGCTGGAAGAAAGAAGAAACTAGACTAGGAACATTAGGACCAAAAGTACCAGAGAGAGAGGCACGAGCCAAACCAAAGTCCAAAATAGTAGATGTAGCAGAATTAGAAATAATAGGATCGTCATTAGACATAATAATAGGATCAACATAAGCAATAAACTCTCTTTCTTAGAATCAGAGGAGAGAGAGTCAAAAGGGAAAGAGCAATCATTTGCATTACAGAAATCAGAGAAATGACTCAACGTTTTCTTAATGGTGAGATGGGGATTCACATGTTTCCCTTCGAAGACTTAAAAATTTATCCTTCCAAATAAACCCGCAGATGCAGCAGAAAAGAGAAATCATAAGCAAACTACTATCAGGATGAGATTTGAGATCCATAAATCTATCAAGCAACCAATCATTGAAATCTTTACCCATGAACATAAGAAATTCTCAAATGAAAAGGAGAGATAAACCAGGCAGCTTTTACGCAGTTGCAACCAAAAAGAAGGTGATCAATAGATTCCTCATTATTTTCAGACAGGACAGCAGCTATCAGAGATGATATTCCTATGACATAAGTTGTTTTTGGTGGGAAGATAATTAGATAAAACTCTCCACACGAAAAGTTTAATTTTTTTAGGAGGTTTAACAGGCCAGATCAATTTTCAGAATTCAGGTTCAATAACATAAGAGGTAGAAGCATGAAGATCTAAAGAAGAGAGCTTACCTTAAAAAACAACATGATAACCTGATTTAACACTGTAATTGCCATTCTTGCATAAAGGCCAAATGAGGCAATCCTCAAAGTTAGGGCCTGTTAATTGAATGGATCAGATCTTATGCATAACCTAGGGAGGAAAGAGATGAGAAATAATGTCTCAATTCCTACTAAAACCATTACCAGAAATAAGCTCAGAAATATTATTAAAACTATGATTCTTAAAAGAGAAGATAAATTCACAATTAGGAAATTCTCCCAAATGTCAATGTTGTTAGATAATTAATGAGGTACTTTATTAATAATAACAATGTATTACACCACAAGTGCAATGGGCTAAAACAGTAACCTCCATACAGATGGTGCTCACAGTCTAGGACATCTGTTTTCAAGATACAACTGCCTTATGGAGGCAGTAAGCAGCACAACAATACTAACTTCCTTGGCGAACCATAAAATGTTTGTATCTCAGATTTTTGCTCTAAAAATGAATGAAGAATTCTCTATGCAATGATGCCCACAAAATTGCTTCATATAGAAGCAATGGTGTCTGTGTAAACAGTCACAAAAGTTTGACTTGTGACTGTCAAGAATAGTTACAAGTAGCAGTTGAAACTGCCAATACGGTACCTCTACAAAGGCACCTCCATGAAGATAACTCTTGAAGAGGTCTGAGAAACGAAGGCCCCAAGATCCCATCAAAGGCCCTTAAATATATTATGTCAAGGTTTGAGTTTGAACCCATGACCTCAAAGTTTTACACAAAATATTACAACTAAATTACTAACATATGTTTATTTACAACAAAATAAATATAACAAATGTTACATCCATTACCAACTCTCCATAAATCATTCTTATTAATAATATATTTACCATGACGGATACTTTTGCAAACCGAAGAGCAATTTCTATGACAGATCATTCAGAAAATCAGTGTTTGGATGATTCAAGCCTTTAAGAATTTTAGAGCAGCGACTATTACGATTGACATAAATATTCCAAGCTTGCTTTGTTAAGAGGGCAGAATTGAATGCTTCTAAATCTCTAAATCCAAGCTCTCCTTTTTCTTTACTATTATTAAGCTTATTCTGAGAACACCATCTAATGTCTCTATTATCAGAATCCTTAGCCCACCAACAATTTGAAATAGTAGATTGGAGCTTTTTACAAATAGTTTTAGGAAACTTTAAAATGTGCATAGCATAGGATGGCAAGGCTTGAGCAACAGATTTTAAAAGGGCTTCTTTACCCCCCCAAGGACAAGAGGCCAGAATTCCAGCTAGAAACTCTTTTATCCATTTTCTCAAGTAAAGAAGCATATAAAGCAGTTTTAGATGAAGACCAGTCAGTAGGAAGGCCTAAATAAAGTTCATGGTTGGATTTAATAGGAATATTCAGAATGTTGGCCAGAAAGTTTTGCTTAGAAGAAAGAATATTCTTGCTAAACCACACACTACTCTTCCCAATACTTTGACCAATAGCTTTACAGTATTTAGAAATACACAAGTTTAGGTTTAAACAAGACTTTTCGTTAGCTTCACAGAATAATAAACATACATCAGCAAATAGGTGATGAGAAATAGAACGGCAAGATATTTTCATTACAAAATGATCAATTAAACCATCATTAGAGAACTTATGCTATATACAAGATAGGCAATTAGCAATCATAATAAACAGGTAGGGTGACAGAGGGTCAGCTTGCCTAAGACCTCTTTGAGGATGAATTGAGTCACAAGGGCTGTCATTAAAGATAAGCTTATAATTTACAGAGGAAACACACAGCATAATCCATTTCGCAACCAAATCATTAGAGCCAAGTTTAAGAAGAAGCTTTTTAAGAAAGAGTTAATCCACTCTATCAAAGGCCTTTGTCTCATTAGATTTAATAGCTAATACAACTTTTCTGCCTCTTTTTCTTTTTTAATGTGATGGAAAGCTTCTTGTACAACTATAATGTAATTTAGGATGAGCCTTCCACTCACAAATGCAGCCTCATTTTCATAAATGGAAGAAGAGAGGAAAGACTTGATTCTATTAACAATGATCTTAGAGAAATTTTTATACCTAAAGTTGCAAAGAGCAATAAGCCTAAAATCAGAAGGCATCTCAAGTTGATTAATCTTAGAGACGAGTTATAATCTTCGAGACAAGAGTTATAAAGATTTTATTTACTGAATTAGGAAGGTAACCTTTGTCAAAAAAATCAAGAGCAGCTTTCCAAAGATAATTAACCACTAAATCTCAATTTTTCTGATAGAAAAGTCCTGACATTCCATTAGGACCATGAGCCTTCTCTCCACCATGAGAGAAGGCACCAAGTTTGACATCATCTAGAGTAATTGGTTGGGTAAGAATGTTATTCTCCGTACTTTGTATTAAGTATATTATCGTCTTCATGAGATTAAGCATTACAAAGCAAACCAACCAAAACGGTTTATTCTCCGTACTTTGTATATCCGTAACATACCTAAAGAATTCTTCTTTTAGGAGCTTGCAGCACCCTATCACGTAAACAAACAAAAATTATCAGGTGAACAATTTAAAACTTGACCAAAATTCATTTACAGTATCAATTGAGTCACATATGAGAGAACAATGTACTCAGTCAATGGTGGAAATTGCTCTAAGCACGCTAGACCTACATCCACATATCTACAGTTTCAAGACCAAACCAATAACCAAACATAGGTGTACATAGAAGACAACATCAAAATTAGGAGGCATTCTGTTAATCAGAACTTTTTCCCCTTCGAATCTGAAACAACTGAATCCTCATTCTCTGAACAAGAGTTTCCTGAACCACAGTCGCTTGATCTTTCTGGCTGAACATCCCATTCGTCATAGCTGCTACAACTCTTGGCAATATCCTCAATTGTAGATCGCCCAGAAAGTGAAGCTAGTCCCATGGCTGCAAAGCTGTTGGCAAAAACATTGATGTCTCTTGTTCCAGTATAGAGGCCCCGGCTTCCAGTAACAAGTAGACTTTGATTCTTGTCTGCATTTGTCAAAACAGCAGGTAGTACATCCATCAATGGGGGGTCAGTTTGGCTTGAACTGCTGAGCAGTAGCCTCAATGTCTCTCTTGCATCCTTCTCCAACATGGAATTAGTCTCAGAAATTATTGGGTTTACAAAATTAGGATGCAATGATGGGATGTTCGTCGAGATGGTAGGGCCTGCACTAACCAGGTAGCCTTGACCTGAAGAGCAAACATCAATAACTGGAATGTGAACAATTGAATCACACATTAAAGGTGTGAAGGTTGGGATCTGCTGAGAAGTTGGCATTGGTAACCTAACCAAAGGATCTGGCAGTAAAGCAGGGAAATTAATCGAAGAAACATCAGGCAGATTAAGAGCCGGTGTTGATATAAACAAGTCAGTGGGAAAGGAGGCCGGTAATAAAGAAGAAAGTGGTGGAAGGGAAGACATTTCAATTTCTGAGGTCCGCAGTTGGGAAGGTACTGCTGAATGCTGGAGACTTGGTGCACCAGGAGGGCACCAGCAATAGTAAGGATTGAGAAGTGGTGAAACTATACAAGGGACTTGAGATGCTGGACTTAACGTTGGTGACACACAAAGTGATTCTAGAAAACCCGATGAGAATGGAAAGCTTGTAGAGATTTCTTGGGCCTGGTCAAATTCAGAATGATTGGAACAAGATAAATCACTTATAATGGGTGAAGCAACATTCAGGTTGTCCCCCCGCCGCCTCATTTTTTCCTTAACAGCGTCTCTTAGAGAAATCAAGGGTTTAGGAAGGCCTTCTTTAAAAGAATTTGATCTGGGGCTGAGACTACTCTGGTATATAGGATTCGCTTTCAAAGCTGGACCGCCACTGTGTCGGTAACGAAAAGATTTGGATGACATGGACATGTATGGCAATTTCCCATCACAAGCCACGTCAAATTGTTCTTTTGTCATATCCATAGGAACAAAAGTAGAAGAAGATTTGTTATCGAAAGTTGATCCCACAAGATACGCACGAAGGTAAGTTGCAAAGCAGCCTAGTCGAGACTGACTTATGCCAGTTAATTCAGCAATAGAGGGTTTCTTCTTCAGCAAGTCCTTCATCTGTGACACAGAAGAAAATTAGTTTGGACATTATAGTTTCCCATATTTTTTTGTGAATCAGTGTTACACTCATCAATTATCATGTGTATGCTAGAATGAACTGGTAGGCTAATCACAAATGAAATTGTCTTAACCTTTGCAAGTAACTCGATACCCAGAAGCTTTGACTTCTCTGAGCACCAAAAATAAAAGGCCCGATCATGAGGAATTTTAATAGCAATGGAGCGGCCAGATTTGTCAGCTGGGATCTCGTCAATCACTACAGCAGTGCACTGTGATCTGCTACTTAAGGTAAATAGTCTCTCTATATTACCATCATCCCCAATAAACGACAAGCGGAATTCAGATGTAGGCAAGACCATAAGATTGAGATTTCCCCTGTGATGTTGAAAGATCAAATTATTGTTAAGCATCATGCGACAAAACAGTCAAGTCTGACAACCACTGCACCTAAAATTGGCATAAATTACCAGGTAAATGTCATTAACAAAAACAATGATACAAAATGGAAAACAATTTTCGTCAAAAAGAACACAGAAAATCATCAGTACAATTCTAGTTTTAATATATCCAACTAATAACTCAGTTACAAAATCCAATTCAATTGCTTTTCTGGATTTCAAATCTATTTTAAAATATCATCAGATACTCATCCTATAGCCACGTTTATAGTTTTTCACACCTTTACCTGGCTCCAGCATTAAATGTCCCTCTCTTAACTATAAAACCCCAAATGCAGGACATAAGAACTTACACAGCAGAAACAAAGGTGAGTTCTATCCAGTTCACAACTCACTGGCCCACTAGATACACTCAGTGGGTTGAACTATGTAATAAACCAAAGTGTAATTCTTAATTTTCATCTCGACACAATACCTGTGCATTTATTTTGTGTAAGTAAATATGCGTACTTCAAGCATCAGAAAGTTTTGTCATCATGCTGTACTTCAATCTCTCTCCATATTCTCTAGTCTTCCAATAAATAATTAAACAAAGAACTTTTCTCCGTACAACATCTATTTACGGAATATTTACTTAAAATCGTAAATAGTTGTTAGTGTTTTCCCTTTCCTTGATTAGAGTCTTGGATTAAAATAACCCAAGGGCAAGAAAAAGGGAAAAACATGCTTGAAAACAGCCACGTACACTCTAGGATCTACTTTGCTTGTTATGAAGCAATTTAAGACAAAAAGTCATTTGTCTACATACAGAAGCTGAAGATGAAGGTAGAGAAACAAATATATCTTATAATATACATAAGAAAAATTCAATGGTAGCTAAGGCAAACGTAAAAAAGAAAAAAGGAAAGGAAAATAGACTACTTGAAAACAACAAAAGGCAGTAATTTCAATCAGTTCATTTCAACCATAATATCAACCATGTTCATATCCAAAAAGCAATACCGATCTAGTATAACACGGGAGCATGAAACTACCTTCACTTCCTCACAATTTCAGAGACCATAATAAGAAACGTCCACTTTACCTACAAGCCAAAAGATATATTTATTTGGAAGAAAGAACAATGTCACCATTAATAAACTTCGATATAGACTCCTTGGTAGCACATGGACCAATTAGCAAAGTCATTATCTAGCCTAAGAAATGCCACGAAAGACGGACTAGCTATAAACAAAAACCGAGCAAAAAAAGGATCCTTAAAGAAAAAAGTTCCCAGCAGCCTATATATAATAACTCAAACTCATTGTCCTATGTTTTCCTCTGGCTCAGCTGTTACAGACCAATCTGAACCACTACAAGATTGATCTAACCATGGTTGTCAAACTCATGATCCGGATCGTACGATCTTACGATTTTGTGATCATGTCTAACTCCAACGATCCGATTCATAGGTAGAATTTTGAATTGAGAAGATCTTACGATCTTATTATATTTTTTTATCTTGAATTGATAGGAGCTTACAATCCTACTACGATCTAACAATCCCACTAGCCATAATTTTGTATGATATTCATAAAAATAAACAATATAGAGTTCATTTAATATGTTCAATTTTTAAATTTTTATATATTTATGTATATTGCACTAAGTAAAATAGTGAAATTTACCGTTGATTAGTTAACTATATTAAAGAATTTAATATGTAGTTTGGTAAATTGTGTTTTTTCATAATATTACTAGTATATAGAAGGATTTTACAATCCACAATTCAATCCTATGATCCGATTCACGAGACCTCACCACAATCTTAGGTAGGATCTCGATTCTGACAACCGTGGATCTAACCTCCATCCCGTAGTCCATAATACAACTGCTGCCGCAAAGTAATTCGCGAAATAGCATCGCACATACAATATACAAACACTTTCAAAAACCAAGTACTTTAAATCAAATATGATTATCAAATACGAAACCCACCTACTACATGAATGATGCGATACATAAAACAAGTATTAAATCATTTTTTATAAGAAATAGAAATATATATATATAAAGAAAGAGATGATGTACAAAGTAGGTTCAGAGGAAAAGGATTCCTAACCGAACACCAAAAGTCTATAGTTAGTCTATACAAGCAGTTATCCAATTACAACTGAGCATAAATAGGGAACAAGTATTAAAATCTTATGAAATACTATTGCTTGATAAGAGCATATTGTAAAGTTTACTAACCAAGAGTTGGAGTAAATATCATGCAAGAATCACAACTTTAAGAAAGAAAGTTAACTAAGCATATGGCCGCGACATCCAGATTTCCAAATACAAAAGCAATTAGGATTTATAGGACAGACAAACTTAAGGTGCAGAGTGCAGTGATAATTGTCAAACATATTGTACACGGACAACAACAGTGGCAAACAATAATTTTTACTGCAAAATCAATAAACTGAAGCAATGGTCAATAAGAGCGATCAGGATAAAAAAATTTGTTCTTTATTTTTCTTTTATTGTTTTTCATAGAAGGATTTGATTTAACAATTGCAATGGCTGATTTTCAAATGATGCTACGGCCTACAGTAAGTAACTATGGAAACAATATCCTCCGTCAAATCCATGCATCCAGTGCATCAAGTGATGAAGAGAACAAATTCCCAACACCATTTCTAAGACTCAATACCCAACACAGAATTATTCTCACGGAAAACAAACCTACGCATGCCGCGTTGTATAAGATGCAAAGAGAGAATAAATGGAAAAAAATGAAGAATCGAGTAAGAAGGATCTTCTTTATTACTTGAAGCATAATGGATAATAAATTCAGCAGAAACGTGAAGATGCACAAATAAATGACAAACAACATTCTATACAATAGACATTAAGTTTGTTAGTGAAAATAATAAAAGCAACATTGTTGCATAAAAAGAGCCAGAAAAATGTTTCACAGACAACAACTCCTAAGACCAGAATCAGAGGACAACAATCACATAAATGAAATTACCTTGTAGGAGTAGGCCGAAGGAGAGTCCCTTGCTTTTCGATCTTGCCAACGCGAATAGAGACAAGAGGTATACAGAAGCACCTAGCTAGCATGCCAACTTCCGCCGTCTCGAAATGCTGAATAGAACAAATTCATAAGTAATCAACTGAAAGAAAAGTGAGTGATTAAAATTGAAGTAACACCATTACTCGTGACTCCTGACATCAAAACCAAGCTTCCTGATAGAAAAAGGAAAAAGGAAAAGGCCGCTATATGAAATGGGTAAAAATTCGAAAGGTTGAAACAAAAGATTTCTCCACTTCAACTCACGGGCTTCGAGTCTATCCCATCCTCACCAACGAGAACACAGTCCAACACGGATTTCCAAGACTAGCTTCCGATACCAAAGCAGTGAATTCAAATGGAGAAACCCAAATTATAACAAACTAATAATTAAACAACAATCTCCTCCGATTCTCATACAAACCTGACTTAATTGAGCAAGCAGGCGATCTTCAGCCATGCTACTCGATGTATTCATCTTCAACAACGGCTTCAATCTCTCATCCGAGCGGCAAGCGCCAATAAATTGCATATCAAGCGCCTGTAGCCACTGCAAAACCCTGTCTCCTCGATCGCTCTGCTGAAGTAACAGATCCCCGTCCGCATCATTCACAAAGATATCCGTTATTCGCTCCGTGAGACCAAACTCCGTCCTTAACTCAGATCCACCACCTGAGGCCTCAACACCAGTCGAAGAAACAGTCGCTACTTGAATCGAATCCTCAGTTTTATCCTCGTTTGACTGATCTACACGATCGACACCTTCGATCTTGTTTTTGTCAATTAAATCTCTAGAATAAGACATGGCGTGAGTCTGAAATATTTTTCGGAATCAAAATAACAGCGACAAAATCGCAGCAAGATTTATACCCTAACTTTTTCTTTAAGCGTTACCAATCGGAAACGGGTTCACAGCCGAAGGTAGGGAAGGAGACGATAAAGAGTACACACAAATTGTTGGCACAGAATTGTTAAGAAAGATAAGAAGAAAGTGCGGGATTGATATATATGATAGTGGTTGCTGCCGGACCTCAAGGCGATTTGTGAATCGTGAATTTTACGTCGGTTTGAGATCCGGAGGGATTACACATGGTCCACGTCTGCTTCTTTACCCGTCCTTTGTTGGACCCACAATATATTGTGGGGCCCACAGTGTCATGGGAATCCTAACGTCATAGTGTCAGGAAATTTTTGAGTATTATATAGTAAAAAATAATAATTAAAATATAATATTTTTAAAATTAATTTTAAAAGTAAGGCGTAATGATCCACGTAAGATGAATGTATTTTGTAAAAGATATATTTGTGGTGGCGTGACCACAAAAATGAGGTCGTATAAAAGGTATTCTTATAAACGACTCATTCTAGAGATATTTCTTAAACCTTAGATTTTCATGTGTTTTGGGTTCTTAAATTTTAGATATATTTTTTCAATTATGTGATATTTAAACTCTTAATTTGTAAATTTTTATTTATGAATGAGTTGATATATTATGAAATTATAGTTATTAACTTTGAATTTGTAGATTAATTTGTAGAATTTTTAGATCTAGTTCTGAACTGTTGTGTATTGCTTAATAGGTTGACAAATGGGAGAAATGTCTATAGTAGTTTTATGTTACATAAATGGTAATGTCGTAATCGGCGTAAATGGAGTTTCTTATGATTAACCTTCAACGAGGAGAATTGTAATTCATAAGAAGATTACTTTTAACGAGTTATATGATACTTTATGTGAATCATTGTCAATTGACCGTCTACATTGGAACTTGGACAGAGTTTATCGTTATCTAGTTACTCTTGGTGCTGGCTCATTCAACTATGTGAAATTTCTGATACAGAATGATAACAATGCTCATGCGATGTTTACTATTGTGCTTCAAATTCCTCCGCCAAATACAATTGAGTTATATTTAACCAAAATGATATAGATGTAGGAGGTCCCAACATAAATTTGTATAATGACAATATGTGTGGAGTTGGGGTACACGTACACGATAGTGCAAACTCCAGATCAGGTAATACAATACTTTTTATTTATAATATAGGTAATACTCGGGTTTTGTCATATTATTTATAATATGGTTTTATAGGTTATATGACAACCTTATAACGATATTATTCATACACTTTCTGAATATTGCATCATGCACGGAGATATATGGCGGTATGTCTCTCCCCTCATTTGCTTTCATATAGTGAATTCAGTACAACTGTTACACTTAACTAAATATCTAATAATTAGAAAATAATAAATAATGAATTCAGTACAACTTTTACACTTAACTAGCTTAAGTGATACCACACATTCCATATAGGTGAAACACATTTTACCCCATTTTAGTTCGTTTTTCTATTCCTGTTCTCTAAGCTATTTCTAAGACCGAATGAATCCACATAAATAAAGCTTAGGATTCAAATACTCAGCGAATTTATCTCCATAAATTCCTAATCTATTTAATCCCGACATTGTACGACTCTATTATAGGTTTGATACTGAATCAACTCATGATTCATGCATGCTACTTTTTCAGTTGGTGTAAATAAACTCTGTTTATTTTCACGGTTCATAGAATGTTTTAACATAATACACATTGTGAATATCAGTAATAATAGGGAAATTTAAAATTATCGTTTTACCCATCTTGTTATTATTTTCTTGACTCATTTATTGACTGTGAATAAGAAAGACATTATAGTGAGTTGTCTCGTATAATTCATAAGTCATTATTCAATGACTCATTTCTTCGAATACTTGGCCCAGTTAAGTTATTCACACACACATCGATAAGCATAAGGTGATATTGTTGTTTTCACAATCCTACTTAATTAAATTATAATCCCAACAGTCGATGTATTGCCCATCAATTCAAACTCACTCATTTGACATATCAAAGATTACAATTAATCAGGCCAAGTTACGTATTCACTTCAGGATTAAAGTAATTATGAAAATATCATTAAAGTGTAACAATTAGATTTAGAGCTAGTTAAACGATTTTGAGCTCTAAACTAATTAATTACTGGTCAATTCAACATGTTCATAACATGTCTAGATTAAGCATTTGAGTCTCCACTATTATGCTCCAAGACTGACATCTAACGGTTCAACCTAACAGTTTGTAATCAGATTTGATTGTAGTCTATCCTAAGACTACGAATATCGTTCTGAACTATTTTAGAAGAGTTCGTCTGAAGACGCTTCTGTCTTCACTCTTCTTTCGTTGAAAATAGTTCCAGAACTTGAGCAATTTATAAACATGCTTTAATTTAAAATAAAACTTTCAATTTATTCATAAAAAATTCAGTAACACAAATGTCTGAGAAATAACCAAATATAAATAAATAGTTATTACATGCTATTTTATGGACATAATCCAACAACTTTCTCTCACATTTATAAACTGACTACCAGTCTCTTTCACAACGAATGTGAGATAACCCCAACAATCTCATTTTTCACACATCGGGTCCTGAGTCAGATAATCATCGACTCGCTCCACCTGGATTCACCAACCATCAGGTCGTGCGTCGAATAATCGTCGACTCGCTTCACCCGCCATACATCAAGCCGTGAGTCGGGGAGCCAACGATTTACTTCACCCCGAGTCATCACACATCAGGTTATGAGTTGGAGAGCTAACGACTCACTTCACCTGGATTGAGCTAGAGATTTGTTGGTTAAACTGGTCATGGCGCTGATACCAATGTTGAGTGTTGTTGGGTTTTCTCAACCCCAAGAAATAGCTTGAGATTTGAGCAAGGTTGTCAGAATCATGATCCTACCTAAGATCGTGGAGAGGTCTCGTAAATGAGAGTGTAGGATCGAATCGTGGATCGTAAGATCCTACTATATACTAGTAATATTATGAAAAAAAAATATAATTTATCAAACTACATATTGAAATTCTTGAATATAGTTAGTTAATCAAGAATAAATTTCACTATGATCCTAAGTGTAATTTAAATAAATGAATAACAACTTAAAAATTGAACAGATTAAATCGATTTTATATTATTTTCTTATTAATACCTTAAACATTTATGGTTAGTGGGAGCGTAGATCGTAGTAGGATCGTAAGATCCTACCAATCCAAGACAAAAAATATAATAGGATTGTAAAATCCCTCAATTTAAGATTCTACCTATGAATCTAATCATGGGGTTAGACAAGATCGTAAAATCGTAAAATCTTGCGATATGGATCGAGAGTTTAACAACCATGGATGTGAGACTTTCTCTCACAATTATAAACTGATTATCAGTCTCTTCCACAATCGATGTGGGATAACCCCAACATAACTATGAATATCATGAAAATTTAGTTAGACAAATTTGTCCAAATGAATGTTTTCCAAATATGCAAGTTTTTAGATATAGTATGATACGATATGAAAATAGTCTATTTTTTTTTCAATGTTACAAATTACACGAGATTGAAGAATTCTGTAAGTGAAACTCATAATTTCATAGTATAAGCGTGGATGTGAAACTTAACCAATGTACTAATTAATCTTATTATAAGTCTATTCTATTATTTTTATCTATTCCAAATTGAACACTCAACGCTTAAAAAGTAGAGAAAAAAATCTTTTGACACACCTTGTAATTAGCCTAAATGAACGAACACTCATTTAGTTTGAGAAATGATAAATATATCTATTATGTTAAAAATTTATTAGTGTTATGGTGAAAATACCATAATAGCCTTGATATGATCCTATTAAATTTTAGAAAAAATCATCTGACAACTTTTGTTGTTTGATTAAATGACGCGGACACTCATCTAGTTTGAAAATGACTTCGACATCCATTCATATGAGGTTTTGTGACAAAACTTACAAAATCATTAAATTTTAAACTAACACCAATAATACCAAAATTACCATTCTGAAAAATGTTTAAATGATTGTTTTCTTTTTATACATAAACTTGTATTTAGAACTCAAAATAAGCTTGAGCTATTTGCCATTCACCATTATTCACAGCCGAAAAAAGACTATTCATCCTTTTAATTTGATTAACTGATTTTTTCAATACCGATTATATTATTGTCTGGAAGAAAATAAACTATTCTTACTTTATCATTATTCTTCTTTTCAGTTCAACTAAGTCTTGGGTAATGGGATGAGCTGAGGGAGGAAACAGTAGATATAGATTGTGGAGAACTAACACAATCTAGGTTTATGACAGAAACTCATTGAATTAGAGTCAACGATTATAACGTCAGTCATAGAAATTTATTGAATCAAAGTAGGCGATATACCACTTATCGCTGGAGGAAGAAGGACGATGGAGCACAACAGAGTAGGGTGGAATAGGACAGAGGATGATGATGCAGGATCATGAATTGCCAACATTGTGAGTTTTTCTTAGAGAGGAATTGAGGAAGACAGCACGAATTTTCATTTTGCCGAAATCAGATTCTGGCCAAATTTAACATTTAGTTGGGTAACATTCGAGTCTTTTCATCATAAAATACATTTTTTTTATAGAATTAAATTATTTATCAAGTTTCAAACTAGATAAAATATTCATTTCATTTCATTTAAGTAAACTTCAAAACTGTCAAAAGAATTATCCCAAATCATTTTAATGTTTAAAGAGGGATAAATTTAATATTATTTATTATTTTGACGGTGTTAGTATAAAATTTAACAATTTTAATTTTTTTTTCCATAAAAATTTAACATAAAAAGAAGAATGAGATATTTTTCAAACCGGAAAGATATAGTTGTTTTTTAAACAAAATATAAAAACTGTCAAATGAATCTTTCTTATAAACTATTGGAAATTCCTCCCATCCTCCCCGATTCGTTTCTTTCCCACTCCTTCGAAAATATATTTTGGACGAGCATATTCGGTAGGTGACGTGTGAAAATATCTCAATTTAGGTAAAGTAAGACCACCTCGTATAGCATTGATGTTGGGTCGCCCGTCGACCGTAGCCAGGAGTATGGGGGCCTATGGGATGGTCTAGCATCATCTCAAGCAATAACCTTAACCCATTAACTCAAGAGATATTGAATCAGTCGCTGCCGATAGCTCTGTTCTCCCTGCCTGCACATTATACTTACACACCAAACTTCCGAGCGTGGTTGGACAAGAACTATGGCTTTTCTTTTTCAAATGTTTTTTAAATATGGAGAAATAAATAACGACACCAACTTTCTGAATTTCGCAAGTGCAATTCTTTCTTATTCTCTATTGTATTCTTCCTTCCTACTTCCATAATCCAAACTTAACCTTCTCTACACACATTTAATCAAAAGTGAAAGTGAATAAAACAGAAGTATGCAAAAATCCTGGACTTTCCTTAATCTGAAGAGAACAAATATAATTTCTGGAGCTAATTGTACCTACAACCAAGTTAAAATTTAAGCCCTTGTGCATTCAAAATTTAGCAATTTGAAAAAGAACTGAGTCAAGATCAACGTTCGTAAATGTAATCCAGTATGATATATGAAGGATTGGTCCCGCCGATCCAGTGGTCTTTCAAAAGAAGCTAAAAGTATCAAATTATTTGTTCTTCTTTGGTTCTTTTGCATACTCATCAATCAATGCTTCAACGTCTTTCCAGAAGAGGCCCTCAACCAAAATTCCATCTTTAGTGAACCTACAAGATTGGAGAAATTCAAATATTTGTGGGACTTCATACCTCATACTGGGGTGAGAGAGAGAGAGAGAGAGAGAGAGAGAGAGAGAGAGAGAGAGAGAGAGAGAGACCACTTAGTAACACTTTTGGTAAACTGCACTGGCTTGTTTGCAGAGATAGAATTCGGTTCTGCACTAGATATGTCCAGGGTGTACAAATCAGAGAATCTTGGTAATTTGGAAGAGACTACCAATCCTGTGCTGGTGAAAGATCCCTGCAAGAAAAAAATTGTAACCAAAATGAAATGAACAACATTTAACAATGTGGTACAATTTCTAATGGCATGACAGTGTTGTCGTCATGAAGTATTTGATGGTGCAACTAGTGGTGTCTAAAATACAAATTGGTATAGATGGAAATAAGGAAGTTTAAACAATTTGCATGAGTCAAATGAGTAAATAATAGATATGGAGAATCAAGAGAAACTAACGACAAAATAATTCTAAGTAAGCCAACCAGTATATTTCATATAAATTTGGCAACCCTTAGGTGAAGCGGGCAGTAACATCCCTATATAAAGCAAAGAACAGGTTTTCCGACGCGTTTGAAGCTTTGGGGACAACACTCTTGGATGAACTCAACGACAACTTAAGATCAATCTCGAAAGAGGTAGACCAATTCGCATTGATATGGGTAAAGTAGAACCATGCAGGCAGCATACTTAACCTTTGATTAATTAACAACTACGCAGGTTAGGTTCTCGAACCAACCACCAAGAGTAAAGAATGGCCATGGCCATGGGTCTACTAGGGTATACTGGTAGTGTTTTTGTTTAGAAACACTAGTATGCATTTAAAAACATTATTTTAGTTAACAATTAGGGAGTTAGTTAAGCAAGAGAAACACTTCTATACACATGAATATTTCATATATTTGGAAGCATGTTTGAAGAAGCAATATGCTTCTTGAGAGAGTGCTTTCAAGTGTAGAAAAATTATTCAAAGAAAAGAAAATACCAAGACTTGGTTAATTTAGTATTTTTATATCCATAAAAGTGCTTTCGAAGAGCAGCACTACCAAACTTGCCCTAAATTCTGGGAATACTAGCATATTTATGGATCAAGCTTCCATTAGAGATGTATGAAAATACAAAGATAAGGACACTAGAAAGTTTAAATGACTGCAGGAGACAAAGCTGAAATGAACAAACAAAAGCCCATAAAAATTCAAAGATAAGTTTCTTTCAACCAAGCAGCTGAGTTAAGCAATGTTAACAAATGCTTGTATGAAATGTGAAGATGTATTGCTACTCTTGCTCCAAATAGTTTACGTCATGTTCTCAATCAGCACTCGGTGATCCATAGTCTATAACCTAAACCCTCACAATCATGAAAGTTTTTTAGGCATTGTGCTAGCCAGTGTCAATATAATAACAAAATGAAAATGAAATGACATAACTTCTTCCTGCAAATAGCAAGGTAGCCAGAAACCTCTGAACCACATGTAAGTATCATAAATTTATCGCTGAAACGCTCCAACAGTACTCTATAACAAGTCATTAGATATTTTCCTCAAGCTCAAAATACAAGTATATATAGTTCAGTAGATATGCATTAGTGCATTTGCTGAATTTCACTTCATTAATTTCGTAAGTAATCCTGATAGATTGAGTCAACAATAACATTGTTCAGTATATATTACTTACTCCAAGATGACAAGGAAAAACATTAACTAGCTATATGTGCGTAAATGAATGGTCTCTAGTCTCTCTAACCATCTCTACCATAGGTATCAACTCTCAAGGAAAGGCAGCAAAAGAGGGATTTTTAACTAGTAGCAGTAACCAGTGACAGAGCTCCAAGTGCAGAGCGACCCTGGTATTAACATGTTCTTGAGAATGGCTACAATATTAGCAATGACAAAGGCTGTGAAAGATGTGATGAGAAAACTAAAAGGATGAACAGATATGTTAAACGTTAGACTAGGACCCCAGTATTTCATGCCAGTCAAATTACTGCACACTAGAATCTCTGTATGCTAATGTCTATATGAACATCTTATCGAGGATACTGATGAGAGCGCCATCAAACAAAAGAAAGGGACTTACAGCTGGAGGATATGTGAACAAAATAGCATTCTTCTCCTTTTTGTAAACAATCAGCTGCAAGAGTCCATTGAAGACTATATACTTGCCAGAGTCAAAGAGCCCACACGTTGTGAATAGCAGTATAAGATGACAAAATTCTAATGACGCATGAAAAGGAATCTGACGGAAAATTTTGTGACATTTTATATCAGACACTTAAATGCGTTTTTCTTTTTTCAAAAACGGAATCACCCTAGCATGCCAAAAAGTAAATTTCTTAGCAAAGTTGCGACTTCAGTTCTAAACATTAAAAAAAATCAGGGAAAAAAGGGTTATCCTTCTTTTTTTTGGACATTCCTATAAGAAATAACGAGAAGCCGAAACCACAGAGATTCAAAGCGAGCTTCTTAGGTTCCTCACACTTGAGCCCACATTTCAGTAAAATCAGTCCAGAAAAACAAAAGGATATAATACGATGCAACCGATCAAGAAATCACGGTTCTCAGGGAACTTCTTCTTGTAAAATTGAGCGACAAGAGCGATGATTATGATGACAGTTCCCACTAGCAACTTCACATTGCTTATCGTCAGATCTTCCACATACCCACGACTCGTCACAATCTTCGATCAAATTAATGGAAATAAATCAAATCGTACTGAAACGTAAAAAGCATGGTAATCAAGAGGAAAAGTGAATCCAGAGAGAGCAATAGGGGGTTTTATATACCTCAGAGACGGACTCGTCGAGTATGTGTTTGATGGAGTGGTGGTCTAAGAGATTGGCCTTCTTAGGGTTTTTGCTCGCCATTTCCGATTTCTCTTCTCGAGTGTTTTACAGGGAGAGAATTAATTTGGGGATTTTGTCTAGAAATCGTGACAGCACAGGCGCCAGTAGGAGCTGATCAGAGGTAAACTAAAGATGAGCGTTTACTAGCCGAATTCGTTCAGCTATTGGATTTCTCCCTCAAGCCGGGTACGTACTCGCAGTCCCCAAAGGACATGTACTCTAATTAAACAACGTATTTAGTTTAGCACGACAAATCCGCATTCAAAAATTATTTTATTCCCGTAATTGTTTTTATGGGGGTGAATAAAATAAACGCAATTGAAAATTATCGCTGATAATAATTATTACATAAATACTTGATATTAAATATTATAAAATATTAAATAAATTTATTATAAGAAAATATTGAAAGATAATAACTGAAATATAATGTATTTATAATCAATTTTTATTAATGTGTAACAATTCTTTTACACAATGTTTACTTTTTTATTTAACAACGTGTTACAAGTATGACAATACTAAATAGTTCAATCTAATATGGTACAATTCAATAAAGTTCAATCTGAGTGATTAATAATCTTGGCCGTGAAATGCACATGAAAGACAATATTTTATTTTCTGAACTAACATGTTAGTCGACAAATGCTATACTAACTAAATTACACTGTCATTACAAAAGGTTCATCCTTTTTCCTAGCCTAATATTATAATGCACTTAAACTTCAACACAAATCTAAGAAATCAACATGGACTTCAACTTTTTCTCTTTAAACATGAATCAAAAGAGTTCCTTTGTGAAAGTTCTAAAAAAAATGTCAGTTAAATAGGACACATACACATCAAACTAGATATACACGTGATTCTATTTGATTACATTTTGTATTGGCTTAGTAACATTTTATGTAAAGTAATCTAGATCTAGCAAGTTATAAAATAAGTTTTAGTTGATTAAGTAATATGTCAGTCATTCATAGATTAATTTTATGACTCAATAAAATGATTTGTTAGATTAATTAGTCAATTAAATTCATTCTATAACTTTATCAGCTTAAAATTATTCATTAATATATTTTTCAAACTAAAAAATCTTTCAGAATTAAGTAAAAACCCAACTAGTAGCAAGTAAGATGTCTCAAGTTTAATTTTTTATCCCCAAATTATCAAAGAAAAAACTATAACACCTTGTTCTTCACAAATTCATACAAACGTGTTTTTTCTTCGTCAATAGGACCATAAAATGTTTTTAATCTAAAAAATTGTTTTTTAAAGGAAGTTTGTAATCTTTCAATAGTTACTCAACAATTTATATAGGCTTAATAATAAATATAATGAACTGTTATATGCTACTAGGGGTGAAAGTTATTTTACCGAACGGACCGAACTGAACTGAACTAAATCAAAATACCGGTTCGATCGATTTTTTATATGTGTTTGGTTCGAAAAAATGAGAGAACCGAAGTTTCGGTTCATTTTGAATTTTTGGTGATTTTCAAACCGAATCAAAATATTAAATTCATATTATTTTTTATTTTTTATATATAATTTCATATCAAAACGAACCGAATCGAAATAAAACTTTGATATTGTGTTATTTTTTTCAATAATATCATTTAAAAATTATTTTTAATTAATAATACTGAACCAAAGAACTGAACTGAACTGATCCGAGACTCACGGTTCAGTTCTTTAGACATGAATGCTTCGATTCAGTTTAATTGTCGAACTGAAATTTCAGTTCGATTCGATTTTTTATCAAAAAATGAACCGAACTGAACCATGAACACCCATATCTGCTACCACTAGATTGGCAACGTTCCTGCCATGAGATGCATTTCTCTTCAATTTCTTTATAAGCTGCAATTTTTTTCTTCATTTTCTTTATAAGATACATCTTTCATTTAGAGCCTAAAACCCTAAGGGGCTATTTGGTATAAGGCTTCTATTATTAGCTACATGAATATGATGAGTGGAATGCGACAAATGAGAATTGTATTAGTGGGAATAAATGATTGTTATGTTTGGTAATATATGAAAATTTTATAATATATTAATGAGAATATAAGATTATTTATTTGGTTTGCAAAACATTTTAATTATAGAAAGGTATAAAAGTTGTAATTTTACCTTACTATCCCTACAATTTTTCCATATACTTGTTTTCATAGTAACAATATTTTCATTAAAACCTACAACAAAGACTGATTTGTTCAGAAATTCTTATTTCTGAAAATGCAGAAAGGACAAAAAAAAAAACAACAAAAAAAGAAAACAAAAAACTCATATAATCTACATTTGGACATTGAACCTCTGAATCACCACCCAAGGGCAAAGTAAACAAAGAGAAAAAAAGAAATTAGTTCTCAGAACAAGAGCAAAAACGAAACACGGAGGCCCTTTCAGATTTTAAGTTAGAAATCTCTCACAAACAGCACAATCGAATGCATCGTTTCTCAGGTTTCTTTTTCAGATTTACGTTCGGTAATTTTCCATTACATTTTAACAAAACACAGACGAAAAATATGGGAAAATAGCAAACCAGAACCATTTTTGCAGACACCAACCACCAGCCAAACTCATCTTCACGTTTTTTTTATTTAAGAATGTAGTAGATAGAAGAAACATGATCAAAACACATAGACCCAAGAGAAAGAAAGAGGATACGAAACACACACAGAAGCCTTCTGTGCAATGAAGTGTAAATGTGGGCTCAAAAATTCTGATGAGGTTGACGATGGATGGAGAGTAATATATTGTTACTCATTCTCTCAAGGAATAGAAGATAGCAGCTGGAGATAGGAGCATTGAGATTCCTGGTCACAGAGAGAATGAATGATACCAGGGGATGAGATTCTCATCCTTAATCTAGAAACAAACAGAGGAATATATAATAAAGACAATTATTGAGAGAGGGAATGATAGAATAAGACACTATAGTTTACGTGAAGAAACTCTTAAAGTGAAAAAAATCACGAGAAAACTTTTGGTATTCTATTGTATTTTGTATCATACATCGTTGTATCGTGTCGTGTTTGTATCTCGTATAAACATGAGTCCTATTATGTTGTTACATATATCTCTATTACATGAAGATTATAATTAAATAATAATAAATCTTCCTATCTCATAGCAAATTTTGCGGAATTGATAGATATCTCCATGAAATATTCTCTATGATACTCACATTCATAACCGCCTAGTTTTTGGTTAAAAAAATATAACTGCTTAGTTGATCCTAAGAGACTCGTTCTATCTTCTCTTCTATTGAATCTTCAGTCTAGATCTTGTCACGTGTAAAGTGAAATTTTGACTGTTCATTACTGTCATTACACTCAACGGAATTTTATTAATTGAAGTGTAATGATTATCTTTTCTTATTCTGTGACGTTACGTCTTCCCGTTTCTATTCTCACGCACTTCCTGAAACATGCGATGTAGTTTTCCAGGAAACTTTTTGACTGTCTACTGTCAGTGATGGTTTCTCCTTTTTTCTTTTTGCCGTTGCGCCTTCCCATTCTCGTGAGTAACTTTTTATCACTTTGCTGTCACTGATGGTTACTTCTCCTTCGTTTGTTCTTACGTCTTCCCATTCCCGTCTACAAGTATATCTTGGAAACATGCGACACAGTTTTTCTAGGAGCCATTTGACAGGCCGTTGTCAATCTTCTCGTTGAGGATGTTGCTGTTAACCCTTATGTTGAAGATGTTGCTGCTGATGCAACCATAGACTTTGTATCTTTTTGTAATTTTTCTTTCCTCAAAACTTAGCAAATTTCCTCTCTTCTTTTTGTCACTTATTCCGTTCATAGGGACTGGTTTGTTTGGTGATGGCTTGTAGTTTTCTTTTGAGAACGGCTACTGATTGTAGAGTTTCTCCAGTTTCCTTCGCTACAGGCTCATTGATAGAGTTTCTCCCATTTTTTCGCTACGAGCTAATTAATAGAGTTTCTCCTATTTTCTTCATTATCGGCCCATTTATCGAGTTTCTCCCATTTTCTCAATTTTCTTTTTCTTTCTCTCGTACATTAAGATTTGTGACAAGAACGTTGTACAAGAACAATAATATAATAATTTGTTAAAATGAGTAAGGAATAAGTGTACTGTTTCATAATTTCATCGCAGGAGTTTGAGTTTGATGTCTCACGTTCATTGGTAGAGTTTCTCGCGTTTCCTTTACTACGGACTCATTGATAGAGTTTCTCTCGTTTCCTCATTTTTCTTTTTCCTTCTTTCATTTCATATTTTCCCTCTGTACTTTTACTTCGATCAATAAGAATCACTTTGTTTGTGCAATTTTTGTTTTATTGAACTCATTTTTTTGTTGTATTTCATTCTTTCTTCAAAGACTTAGTAAAATTTTGGGATCAAAATCCGTTCTTGTACCAACTTCAAGTCTTCAATTTTCTTTTGTAGCAGAAATTGTTCTTGTGACTTCGATCTTTGTTGGAGAACAAATATCTTTTCGGTTGTGAAATCTGTTCTCGATGATAAGACTTTAATTTTTTTTAGAGAGAAAGACTTTATGATCTGCTCATTTCTGAGGAGCAAAAGCGGAAACGAGAACGGTATGGCAACAGAAACATAAACGGAACAGAAATGGAAACAGAATGGAGACGAAAATGGAAACGGAATGGCGACGAAAATGGAAATGATAATGTCACGGCGAAGGGAACGAAAACGGGGCTAGAAAATGGTAAACTTGTTCCTTTCATATTATTTCGTCATTATTATTGGCATATGTTTTTACACCATGATAGATTTGAAAAGGTCATAGAAAAAATTTGTTAAATCAATTTGATGTATGATAAAGAAAGTTTTAAATTTTAAAAAATCTTATCTGAAACTTGTTATGATAAGATTATTTTCAGTTTTAAATCAAATCAAATTTTGGAGTCTAATACAAATTTTGAATTCAAACTTATCTAAAAAAATCCTTTCACGGTTGATGAACAGGAACATAAATTTTGATCTGTGTATTTTTGAAGAATCTTTCTTTCCTTTTTTATATACAAAAGTGCATGAAGATAAAAAAAATGCACAGACGGTGAAATGTAAACGACCAAATTACAAAGTAATTCTGCAACAAAAATGCGTGAAGAACGAATGCAGACCATAAGCGGAAAATAGAGGCCCCAAACTGAAAGTTCCAAAAGCGCAAATCTAAAAAACTGATACCATGAATGGAAGGATATAAAAGGGAAAGCAGAAAAATGGCATGCAAGGAGCGGCCAACGACAGATGAAAGAATCAATGTTCAGACTTACATGTGTTTGACTAGTACATAAAATGAAACAGAAGGCTCCAAATCAGTTGGGTCTTTATGAAAGAAAATACAAGCCGCTACCAAATGGAAGATCTTCTCAACGTATTACCTTTGACGTACAAACCATTACCTATCAATCAGATTCGATTATTAAACTATCGTGAACTTAAAAAAGCTATATAGTAAATCATACATCGTTTGAAAGATACAGAAATTAGCCTCCTCAAGAATTTTGCGGAACTCAATTTGGAGCTTCGGGGTAAATAGTTATGGCAGCTTTCATACAAGTTATTCGAAAAGAAGATTATATAGAACTGTCAAATTCAGAAATTAATTTGGGCCAACTGGAAGTGGGCTACATGATGAATCTTATACTGCTTGATAGATAGTGAAGTCAACTTCCGAAAAAAATTATAGAGTTCAATTTGGATCTCTTGATCAAAAGTTATGGTGGTTTCCGTACATATTATTCAGGAAAGTAAATATATTCACACCATTCAATTTATTTTTTAAACAATAGTAGTTGACAAATTATATATCGTTAGAAAGATATAGATGTCTACTTTTTGAAAATTTTTCCAGAACTCGATTTGGAGATCTGAAGCAAAAGTTATGGTGATTTTCGTAAAGGTTATTCAGGAAAAAAGACTGTGCAGAACAGTCAAATTCATTTATTAAACTTCACCAACACAAGAATAGTTACGTGACAAATCATATATCTCTACAAATCTATGGAAGTTAGCTTCTTAAAAATCTTTATGAAATGAGATTCCGAGCTTCGCAGATAAAGTTACGGTATATTACGTATATAGAGTTCTCAAAAGTAAATCTATTCAAAATTACAAGAAGCAAAATATTTGGGTTTTGAAATGGAAACACTCATCACAACAAATCATGATTATAATTCAAGGACATCACTCAATATTTATTTCAAACAAAAGAATCGGTTCTGAAAATGATGGACATGGGGCATCAAACTCAGATCCATATGATGAAATTATGAAATGATATACTCATTCCCTACTTATTTCATTAAGACATAATATATAGTGTTATTGTTCAACATTCTTGTTATAGATCTTAATGTATGAGAAAAAAGAAAAAGAAAAGCAAACGAAAGAAACTCTACTAATGAGCCCGTCAAAGGTAAATGAGAGAAACTATAGCAATGAGCATCATAGGAAATCATAGGGCCCCTGAGCTTTGTGAAACTTTTAAGTATTTGGGAGTGTCTATGGACACTATTCTTAGAAGGAAACAGGCTCCTGAGTTTGAAAAAACTTATATCCATGGAGATTTGTTGTCTACAGATATCGTCTTTAGAAGGAAATGAGCCCCTGAACTTGAAAAAGCTTATATCCATGGAGATTATTGTCCACGGACATCATCTTCAGAAGGAAACGGCCCTTGAGTTTAAAAAAGCTTAAGTCCATAGAGATTGTTGTCTACGAATATCTTCTTCAGAATGAAACATACACTTGAGCTTGAAAAAGCTTATGTCCATGGAGATTGTTGTCTACGGACATTGTCTTCAGAAGGAAATGGACCCCTGAGTTTGAAAAAGATTATGTCCACGGAGATTGTTTTCTACAGACATCGTCTTTAGAAGGAAATGGGATCCTGAGCTGAAAAGAATTATGTCCATGGAAATTGTTGTCTATGGATATCGTCTTCAGAAGGAAACATGCAACTGAGATTGAAAAAGTTAAAGTCCATGGAGATTGTTGTCTATGAACATCGTCTTTAGAAGGAAACATGGCCCTAAGCTTGAAAAAACTTAATTCCATGGAGATTGTTGTCTATAGGCATCGTCTTCAGAAGGAAATGAGCCCATGAGCTTAAAGATTAAGTCATTGGGAGTGTCTACGTACATCGTTCTCCGAATGAAATTATAGGGCTCCTGAGCTTTGTGAAAAACTTAAGTTATTGGGAGTGTCTACGGACATCGTTCTCAGAAGAAAAACATAAGGCCTCATCGACCTTTGGGAAAAACTTAAGTCCTTGGAAATGTCTATTGATATCATTCTTAGAAGGAAATAAAAAATATCAAAACGGAAACTTGCCCAATTTATAGATCAGAGAACTGCCCAAAAGTTAACAAGGGATACAACTGAAGAAAGTAAAAATACATTTTGAATACAACTAAGTGGACCCCGTTCTCTAAAAGGTAACCAAAACAGTTACTCATAGAGGTTGGGATGTGAACGACGAGCTTACAAAGAAAATCATGACAAAAATGCTCAATCAAGTCCTATCAATAAGAAGGTAAAGCTGCTCACAAAACGGAGTTATGGTTCTTTATTTGAACTTAAGTCCTTGGAAGCGGGTAATTCATAAGTCCACTCAAAATTAAAAAAATGAACATGGGGTTATGGTTTTTTATTTGATCCTAAATTCTTGGGAGCGGATAGTTCTTCAGTAATTATCTCAAAATGAAAATGGGGCTATAGTTCTTTATTTGGGCCAAAGTCCTTATAAGCATGCAGATCATAAGTTCTTCTCTCAAAAGGAAATTAAAGTCTTATTCTCGGGAATGAATTTCACAACCGAAAAGATATTTGTTCTCTAACAAAGATCGAAGCCACAAGAATGGATTTTGTTACAAAGGAAAATTGATGGCTTGAAGGTGGTCAAAGGATGGATTTTGATCCCCAAAATTTTGCTGTCTTTGAAGAATGATAGAAGTACAACAAAAAGGGAGTTCAATAGAAGAAAAATTGCACAAATAGAGTGATTCTTATTGATTGAAGCAGAAATACAAATAGAAATTACAAAAAGAGAGAAGGAAAAGGGAGAAACTCTATCAATGAGGTCGTAATGAAGAAAACGGTAGAAACTCTTCAATAAGCCTATATCAAAAAAAGGGGAGAAATTCTACCAATGAATGTGGGGCATCAAACCCCTGCGATGAAATTATATAACGATACACTTATTCCTTATTCATTTCAATGAACTATTATATTATTATTCTTGTCACAAATATTACTGTATGAGAGAAGAACAAAGAAAAATGAGGAAGCGGGAGAAACACTATCAATAAACCCGTAGTGAAGAAAACTGGAGAAACTCTACAATCAATAGCCGTTCTCAAAAGAAAACTGGAAGCCGTTCTCAAACAAACCAGCCCTATGAACGGAAGAAGTGACAACAGAAAAAAGAGCTACGCAGAAAAAGAAAAGAGGAATTTAGCTAAGTCTTGGGAACGGAAAATTACAAAAAGATACAAAAGACTTATGTTGCATCGACGACAACATCTTCAACAGAAGGTTTGGTAGCAACACCCTCAACAAGAAGTTTGACAATGGCCTGTCAAATGGCTGCTTGAAAAATTGTATCATGTGTTCCCAAGAAATGCTAGTAAACTAGAACGGGAAGACGTAACAGCAAATGAAGAAGAAGTAACCATCACTGATAGAAAACTGATAAAAAGTTACTCACAGGAACGGGAAGATATTTATCCCATGACATAATATTGTATATCGACGTTTCATTAACGACGAATACAATAGGGCAAATGAACGAGCATAAATTCTTCAATCCGCCATGTCACCGAAAGTTTGAGGAGGAGACCAATTAGATGAAAGTACATGACTTACCAACGTGACAATTCAAAGAAGCTAGTCAAGACCATTAGATTGATCAGACGATTAAGATTTGTTTATGTATTAATGTTGATAGGGTAGATCTCAATAGAATATTTTGTTGATCCTATTTTCAGATAGACTTAGATAAGCTACATCAGTTTATATTGAAGCCCTATAAATAGAGGTAAAATGTTAGTCCGAGAAACTCTCAATACGCGCAACGTATAGCTTGCATTAGCCTTGTAAGCCCTTGCTCCATAATTAAAATACTATCAAAGTTTTTCCGTAATTTTTCTTCTCTTTAAGGATTTTTTCACGTAAATCATGGTGTCTATTACTCATTTCTTTGTACTCTTTATTTTCTCATTATAATGTAGAGAATTCACGACCAATTCTTCAAATTGTTAATTTTTTCCTTTATGCCCTTATTTCCTTTAGATAATAGGACTTATGAATTACCCGCTCTCAAGGAATTATGGCCTTATTTCTGTTATTGTTTGTTGTAGAAGAGAAAGAGTTGACATCAAGTATTTCTCTTGCAAGTTTGGGTCAATTATGCTTTTGAGCAGTCTGCATGTGTCATGCTATAACTTTTGCTCGGGAGCTCTACATCGAATTCTGTAAATTCTTCAAGAGTAGACATCTATATATTTCTAATGATATTTTATTTTCTACGTAATAATGTCTAAATTTATACAGTTTAAGGATTCAATTTGAAAGACGTGAATAGCCTTACTTTCCAGAACAACATGTACAAAAATTACAGTAACTTTTGATAAAAAATTCTAAATTGAATTCTGTAAAATTTTCAAGAAGTAGGTTTCCATATCTTTATGATGGCATCATATTTGTCATGTAATTGGCTTCCATATATTACAGTTTAATTTCCAAATTTGATTATTCTATATAATCTTCTTTTCTGAACAACTTTAATGAAAATTACTATAACTTTTAATTGTGAGCTCCAAATTAATTTTTGTGAGATCCTTCAAGAAGTAGACTTCCATATTTTTGTAATAATATATGATTTGTCATGTAATTGGCTTCCAACGAATACCGAATGATATCTGAATTTTACTATTCTACATAATCTTTTTTTAAACAACTTTCATGAAAATTATCATAACTTTTGATATAGAGCTCCATATCTAGTTCTGTAAAAAATTTCGACAAGTAGACATCCATATCTTTGTAATGACATATATATTTGCTATGTAATAATGACTTAATCGATAAAGTTTAAAGATTCAATGTGAAAGATGTGAACAACCTTACTTTCCTGAATGACATGTACAAAAATTAATGTAGCTTTTGATCGGGAATGCCGAATTGCTTTCCGTAAAATTCTTCACATAGTAGATTTCTGTAATTTCAGATGATATAAGATTTTTCATGTGACTCACTTTCAGGTAGTACAATTTAATTTCTGAAATTGACTATTCAGTATAATCTTCTTTTCGAAACATATTTCATGAAAATTACCATAACTTTCGATCGGTAACTCCAAATCGAGTTCTGCAAAATTATTCAAGAAGTAAACATCTATATCTTTCTAATGATATTTTATTCATTATATAATACTTTCTAAATCTATACAGTTTAGAAATTAAATTTGAAAGACGTGAATATGTTTACTTTCCTGAATAATATGTACGGAAACCACCATAACTTTTGATCGGGAGATATGAATCGATTTCTGAAAAATTCTCCAAGAAATAGATTTCCATATCTTTTAAATAGTATATGATTCACCATGAAATCCATATCTTTTTTATTTTATATTTCATTTTGTGAACAACTTCACATTGGTACATAGAGGGAGTAATTGGGTACTTTCGTCGCGAAATTACTTTGTGAGTTGTCGTTTAAGTTTTTTTCGTTCATGCTTCTTTTATTTTCCTGCATTTTTCATATAGAAAAGGAAAGACAAAATCTTCGAAAACACACAGATCATAAATTTTATATTTCTGTTCACCAACCGTGAAAGAAGTTCTCTCTGTTTTTTTTAGCTTGAAATAAAGCTTAAACTCAAAATTTGAATTAGTATACAAAATTTGAATTAATTTAAAATATAAATTTCTAAATAATCTTATCATAACAAGTTTCAGATAATATTTTCCAAATTCAAAATACGATTTAAAATTCAAATTAGGATTCAAATTCAAGATAATCTTATCAAAATAAATTTTAGATAATATGTTTTATGGTTTCAAATTTAAAATATGATTTAGAATTTAAAATTTGAATTCAAATTCAAGATAATCTTAATGAAATAAGTTTCAGATAAGGTGTTTTAAAATTTAAATACGATATTTTATTATTTAAAATTCAAAACTCTGTCTATCTTACATCAAATAGATTTAACAAATTCTTTCTAAGACCTTTTCAGATGTATTTGTCCTTTATTTCTATTTTAGAAAATAATAATAGTGTAGAAGAAATAGGCTAATCGAATATGCAAGGAACGAGTTTACCGTTCATCATTTTCATTTTCGGTTCCGTACTCGTTGCTGTTTCAAATTCAAGATAATATTATCGAAAGAAGTTTCAGATAAGGTGTTTTAAAATTCAAAATGAGATCATATTATCATAAGAAGTTTCAAATAAAATATTTTATTATTCAAAGTTCAAAACTTTGTTCATCATACATTAAATTGATTTAACAAATTCTTTCTACGACATTTTCAGATCTATTCGTTGTTTATTTCTATTTAAGAAAATAATAATGGTGTAAAAGAAGTAGGCCAATTGAATATGCAAGAAATGAGTTTACCGTTCTTCATTTTCGTTTCCGGTTCCGTACTCGTTGCTATTTCCGTTTCTGCTTCCAACTCATTTATGTTTCCCGTTCCGTACCCGTTGCCATTTAGGGTTTAGGGGTTTGATGCGAAGATGTAACACCTGGTGATCTCATCAGAAACACAGTCAAGAAGCATAGACATCATTTTTCTCTTGAGTCGATTTAGCAATAGGCTAAAGGGAATAAGAGGTGGTGACCACAAACTTGTACTTTTCTACCGTCAGCACGATATCAAAAATTACGTTTCCAATCCACTTAATTTTCACTAGTGAGTTTGTTCGCATTCAAGATTGTTGAGAGTGTGGATAATGACATGATTACTGAAAAAATAAATAAAGCGGTGTAAATAAATACTTAATCATTTTAGAAAGTTTGCTGCATTATGTAAATACTTAAATATTTAAAAATCAGATTAAAACATATTTCTTCCATGATGCTACGATCAACAACAATAGTTCGTCTCATCTGGGCCAACGCCCAAGCTACCTTCTATCACATCGAGGCTCTTCTCATTTGGTTAACGTTTCTCAAGATGTCTCTACATCTAACTCAACTAATCACCAATAATTTTGGTCACCTTAACCCCATTGACTAGCTCCTATGATGGATTCTAATGTGCTTCGGTCTAAGTGTTTAATCAACGCATTGGCTTTAAATGTTGCTATAAACTAACGATCCGTCTAGGGACGGTCCCGATTCGTGACTTCTTTTACAAGCTTTAGTGTCGCAAGAAACTCGATGACTCATAGCGACATGATCCAAAAGTTTCTCCCATTGAAGTGAGGACCGCTAGGGCGACTCTAATGTTGAAATCCAGGGCGACGCGCGGCGGAAGGCGTGATGGTGTTTTAAAAAAAAATTATAAAACGATAAATGATCGCATTGTTGCATATCTCAAAGTTGAAAACTTTTCAATTGAAAAACATTTTTTTTCATATCGGATCCATTATGTAATTATATACTAAATCAAAGATATACATGGATATAAAATATACATCTTGTAGTCCATCCAAGGGTTCTTGCAATACAATGATATTGTTATCCGACAAACGATAGACTTTGAGATCCACACCACGATCTTCCAAGCTAATCCTCAAACACACTAGAACATGTGTGGGCATGTAGAATATATCAAAAACACTTTTCTGCCTTTAGATGTACTCAACACATGAGATCTAAAGATTTTCGAGATTGATTAATTTATGAGACAAAACTCTGATCTAAAAACAATTAAAAGTTTTTCACAGAGCTTTTTGATTAACTTTTAATCTCAGAGAGTTTCACCCATGATTGCAACTTTGTTATTAGCACACTGAAACCAATAGAATAATATCAATATATTTTGTAGATAATGACATATTAGATTTTTAGGGATAAAATAATAAATTAAATACAAATAGGCAATGAAAACGAGATCCACTGCAATTGTATATGCACTACAGTGTGCCGTGAGGAGTCACAGTGATATGTCGTACTAATAATTCATACGTCATACTAATATTAGATCATAATCTCATTAATGAATATATAATTTTCAGATATTTATATAAAATATTCAACAATAATTTAAAAGAACAATGATAAGAAAAATGTAATCTTTATTAAATTTCATATCAAAATGTCAATATACATGCTTTGAGGGCATAACCCGCAACAAGTCCAACATGCCTCGTGGTAATTTCTACAAATTTATTATTTATTTTACTTAGATAATTCCTAGACACTAACAGATCCTTTTTCAAGCCTGCCCCATTTTGAGTCAAGAGAAAGATAAATAGACGCATCCCATTGCACTGATTGGGGGCGTTCGTAGTGACTGAGGGGGTCGACGACCAAGAAGTGAGTTATTTATCAGCCAACCATTCTTCTTATCGCTAGATCCAATATGTAGATATCAGCTAATTCAAAATTATTTATCTGATCTCCCAATCAAGTATCTTATCTTTAATTAACATATTATATAAAACTAAATCAAATCATTATCTCATAATGATTTAATATTATTTAATTTCATAAATCAAATATTCTGTCTCACTTATCGATCAATACAAAATTAATCGATAAAATTATTTAATTGAAGTTTCTGAAAATTACATCAAATAATTTAATTAATTAATTATATATAATTATCTAATAATTATATATTTACCCTAGAAATTTAATTCATATCACAAGTTAGTCATTTTCTTATGTCCTAAAATATTTACATCCTAGACTGTGTAGACTGTGTAGTATAAATGTGACTTGCGACCCATGGACCCATAATTCTAAGATCTCATAAACCAGATTATTAATTAAACTCTTTAATTAAATAATCTTATTTATTAATTTCATTATTATTTCACTATAAATATGAAATTGCACTCCTAGAGATTGCATAATGTATTTACATAATATTCTCATATAGTCCATTGATAAAATCATTTCATGTAATTCTGTTCTCCAATTATTAGTTCATAAATTAGAGCGGATCAAAATTATCATTTTACCCTTCTAATTACCTCTTGAACCGTGAGTATCATTAATTCACTTGCAAATGGATAATTTATAATTGTATTATAAATTTGAGCTCAATTCTTATTCGCTTCCAGAATTAACACTTAAGAGAATCAATATACTATCCGTTAGGAAAGCTTGGATTCCAAATCTTGTAAGATCATGTTCTCAGCCATCTATATCACTGAATCTCTAAAACAAAGTCACTTACATGTTTTACAAACAAATTTTAACGAGTGAAACACAAGATCTAGTAGACATGCATATGAGTTTATGACTACTCAGGATTTAAAGTGATCTATATATGATCACCAGCTTGACGTGTATTGAATCTCTATGATAAACAGTAAGTTAATAAAGATATTAATCCACATCAGTCCTATCATATATAATCTTATTATATAAAGTATATTCACTATAATGTCTATCCATATCAATCATCCATATCAAGATCACATACATTTATAACGCTTAGTGAACCGTACTAGCAACCAATCATTGAAGATTTCATATTTTAATATGTTGCTGACAATTTTATTCATTATCTATGATCTTAAGCATCTCCTACTTATACAAGATCATAGTCTCATTAATGAATATAAATTTTTTCATATATTTATATAAATTATTCAACAATAATTTAAAAGAACAATTATAAGAAAAATTTAATTGCATCAAATCATATTAAAATATCAAAACACATGCTTTGAGGGCACTAGGCCCAACATCTAAACAATTCATCGTGCCACAATCAAGTTTGCATTAGGGGTCTTGGGAATGTTTCAACATAAACAACATTTCCACTTAGTTTTTTTGAAAAATTGGATTTTTCTTTACTTTCTCAAAAACTCTTTATAAATTTGAAAAGTAAGTTTTAAAAGTTATAAGCTTTTATAAAATTTAAATCATAATTTAAAATTTATAACTTTTATAAAAATCATATTGTATTTAAAATTATAACTCGTTAAAAATTTAAACTAAAATGATGCATGTACATGCTATATGACAATTTGATATTGGTACATACTATTTCTATATGACATGTCATATGAAAATGAGAGATTAATAATGAATTATACATTCAAAATTAACCTCTCTATGACTCATTCGTAATTACAACATATAAAATGAATAATAAATAAATTATAATAATTTGAAAATATAATTCTTCATGGAGTTTGTAATTATCTCATTCTCCTTCACGGAGTCTCACATTTTTGTAATAATTTATTAAGGTCGAGTTTCATTTCAAAATTCAAATTTCAAACTTTGATCAAAACCCTTTTAATTAAGGAAACCTACTTTCCTAATTAATAATCTCATTAAATATCATTTTTAAATTAATTAAATTTGATTAGTAAAAAAAATTAATGACTTATCAAACTTGGTCTAACTCAATCAATTAACTAAATTTTAATTTTAAAATAAAAAAATAAAATTCATAATTATCTTTTAAAATTCAAAATTTAAAAGATAAAGAATAGAATTAGGGTTTTCGCAAAGTATCACAAGAATAGGGCGACACGCGACCCGTACCCTGGCAATCACAAGGATTGACACTGGCGATGGCAGTGGGACAGTCCCACCCCCACCGCTGGCTGCCTGGCCACTGCCACCTCGCGCAACAACTGGTGTAGTGGTGGATGGTGCGACGAACTATGTGGAGTGGCAGACGATGCGACTTCTCAGGATTTGGGGGACGATTCGGTCGTAATGCGTTCGCGACTGATTTACATGAAATTAATTGACACAACTCTTGCAAAAAAAAATTACATAAAATCCTATGCCACAATTTTGTGTACATAAATTCTAAAATTGAAAAATAATACCGAGAGCCAATCGATAGGGATCCATTTATAAAACACATTCAAACTTGCTTTGAATCTATCATAAAAAAGTATATGTTAATATCATCATAGTCATCCATACATACAATTAGATTCGAAATATTCATATTCTAATAACCATCGGCTCTGATATCAATTTTTAGATCGGATTTTAGATTTTGAAGAAAAATTGATGAACCATGACTAGTTCATGGGCGGAATATAAAAAATTTACCATACAAATGTTTGATTTGGCGGTATCCAATTTCTATTTCAAATACTCGGCTAATTTATCTCCATAAATTTTGGGCATATTTATTATCGACATCGTACGACTCCACTATAGGTCCGATTGCCGATATAATTCTTGATTCATGCGCGTTATATTTTTTGTTGATGTAAATAAATATTTATATTTCACGGTGCACATAATATCTGTGATATTATCCTTGGTGAATATCAGCAACAAGATCGAGATGTGAAATTACCATTTTACCACTCTAGTTATTATTTTTTTAACTCATTTATTGATTGTGAGTAAGAAAGACATATCGGTGAAATGTTTTACACAGATAATCATGTCTTATTTAGTGTGACTCATGTCATCGAGTACTAGACCCGATTTATTTATTTACACACTCATGAATAAAGCCTAATGTGGTATTATTACTTTTGCAATGTAACCACGAATTTCATATATTTGAATCACGCAACTTCAATATTGTTGAATCGTAGTCCCGACAGTCGTGGTATTGTATGGTAATTCGAAGTCAATCCTTTGATATATCAAAGATCACAAGTAACTAAGTCAAGTTTCGTATTAACCTCAGGATTAATGTAATTATAAAAATACTTCTAAGGTGTAACAATTAAATTTATATTTAGATAAATGACTTTACTCTAAACTAATTAGTTACTAGTCTACCGAACATGTTCCATAACATGTCTGGGTCAACCGTTAGAGTCTCCACTCCCATGCCCCGAGACCGGTATCTTTGGTTGAACATAATAGTCGTAATTGGATTCAATTGCCTAGTCCTTAGACTGCGAATAAAATTCTGAACTATATCAGAAGAGTTTGTTTAGAATACCGTTCAGTCTTCACTCTTCTTACATTGATAATAGTTCAAGTACTTAAGTAAATTACAAACACACTTTAATTAAAAACTTTCATTTATTCATAAAATTCAGTAATACATAAATATCAAAGAAATAATTGTTTACTCATAAATAGTTATTACACATTACTTTATTAACATAATTTCAATAATCTCCCACTTAAATTAAAGTAGGCGTATACAATCTCGTATCCACATGCCCTCTAGATGACCATCAAAGACTTTACTGCTTAAAATTTCATATTCTCCTCAGGATTAATGTAATTACAAAAATACTCCTAAGGTGTAACAATTAAATTTGGATTTAGATAAATGACTTTACTCTAAACTAATTAGTTACTAGTCAATTGAACATGTTCCATAACATGTCTAGATCAACCGTTAGCGTCTCCACTCCCATGCCCCGAGACTGGTATCTTTGGTTCAACCTAATAGTCATAATTAGATTCGATTGCCCAGTCCTTAGATTGCAAATAACATTCTGAACTATCTCAGAAGAGTTTGTTTAGAATACCGCTCAGTCTTCACTCTTATTACATTGATAATAGTTCAAGTATTTAAGTAAATTACAAACACACTTTAATTAAAAACTTACATTTATTCATAAAATTTAGTAATACATAAATATCAAAGAAATAATTGTTTACTCATAAATCGTTATTACACATTACTTTATGAACATAATTTCAACAATATCCCACTTAAATTAAAGTAGGTGTATACAATCTCGTATCCACATGCCCTCTAGATGACCATCAAAGTCTTTGTAAATGGATCTGCCAGGTTATTGACCGTTGATATGTGTGTTACTTGAACATCTCCTCGTCGAACTATCTCTCTGGGGAGGTGGTACTTCTGTTCTATATGTTTGGATCTTTTATGGCTTCTTGGATCTTTCAAGTTTGCTACAACCCCACTGTTGTCACAATAAAGTGTCATGGATTTTTCAGCATCTAAAATGACTTCCAGCATCTTTTGCAGCTTCACAATCCACCATATACTCAGCTTCCATGATAAAATCAGCAATGCAAGGTTACTTGATACTTCTCCATCTGCTACTCCACCATTCAAGATGAACACCAATCCTGAAGTGGACCTCTTAGAATCCTTGTCCACTTGAAAATCAGAGTCGGTATAACCTGTTATATTCAGGTCAGTACCTGAATACACAAGCATGTAGTTTTTCATTCTCCTAAGATACTTGAAAATATGCTTGACAGCATTCCAATGCCCAATTCTAGAATCAGATTGGAACGAATCACCATGCCCACGACGTAGCAAAATATCTGGCCTGGTGAAAAGCATTGCATACATGAGACTTTCTACGGATGAGGCATAGAGAATCTTCTTGGAGTCTTACATGTTGAAGTGAACCATCACATTATCAATATAAGATACTTGAGACAGTGCCAACTACTTGTTCTTTTGATCCTGAAAGATTTGAATACCTAGGACAAAGGTAACTTTTTCAAGATCCTTCATATCAAATTGCTTTGCAACCCAAATCTTGAAATCATACAATTTTTCTACATTATTCTCAATGAGTAGAATATCGTCCATGTATAAAACTAGAAAAATCACCTTCCATTTGTGCATCAGCTTATACACATAGGGTTTGTCCACTAACTGCTCAAAATTGAAGTTCTTGACAATTTCACCAAATTTGAAATTCCATGAACGTGACACTTGCTTAAGTCCATAAATGGACTTCAGCAGTTCACAAATCTTGCCCTATTGACCTTTTTCCATAAACCAGTCTGGTTGAGCCAGATAAATGTGCTCGTCAAGATTGTCATTTAGAAAAGCAGTCTTAATGTCTATCTGCCATAATTCATAATAGAGGGCAGCAACAATAGACATAAGGATTCATCAAGAATGTATCCTCATAATCAATACCTTCCTTTTGGGTGTAGTCTTTGGCTACAAGCCTAGTTTGAATGTCTCTTCATTCCCATTTGGACCTTTTTTTTAAATTCATTTACACCCTACGGATTTTACCCCTTGAGGAGGATCTACAAGCTTTCAGACTCTATTCGAGTACATCGATTGTATATCGACATTCATGGCATCTTTCCATAGGTTTGCTTCAAGACCATCCATGGCCTGCAAGTTGAAAACAGGTTCAACATGATCCTTGTCTGAGATTACCGTCAATGCATCTCTATAAGACATGTACGTGTCAGGTTATCTCACAACCCTCCCACTACATCGAAGCTTCGGCTCCCGATGTGGTTCTTTCATTATTGAATAGGGAACAAGTCTTGATTGGGGATTCTATGTCCTCTCACTAAATAATTTCTCTAGCACAAGTGCGCTTGTCGACTTCACACTTTTTATGTAGTCATCTTCAAGAAAATACACATTAGTGCTCATGAATATTTTCTAGTCAGTTGGACCATAAAAGACATATCCTTTCGTTCCCTTGGGATATCCAACAAACATGCATAATCCTGATCGATTGGCCAACTTGTCTGTCTTTAGTATCAATATCATAAGTTGGCTTATGGATGACTTTCATCCATTTCATATTTTATATGGTATACTAGGCACCGTCTTTGACGGAACTTGGTTTAGAATATATACCGATGTTTCCAAGGCATATCCCGAGAATGAATTTGGGAGGGATGCGTAACTCATCTGGATATAATCATATCCAATAAAGTTCGATTCCTTCTCTCTGACACACCATTAAGAAATTCTTCTTTCTTAAGAAATTCTTCAAACTTTCCTAGCAAGTACTCTCCACCACGATCAAATCGTAGTGTTTTGATTTGTTTCTCTGAATGTTCTCAACCATAGCTTTGTACTTTTTAAACTTTTTAGAAGTTTCATACTTTTGTCGCATTAGATAAACATGCCCAAAATGTGAGTAGACGTCTGTGAAGGTTACAAAATATTCATAACCTTCTATTGCTTGGATATTCAATGACCCACATATATCACTATGTACGAGTTTGAGGCATTTAGTGGCTCTTTCATCCTTCGCTGAAAAAGGGATCTCTTAGTCATTTTACTTTCTATGCCGGATTCGCATGTGGGTAGTGATGCCGCACTTAAAATTTGCAATGGATCATCCTTTGCGAGTCTTTTAATCATGTCTAAGCTAATATGACCAAGATGTAAGTGCCACAAGTATGTTAGATTGATTGAGTCAGACCTCAACCTTTTACTCTCCATTTGTAAATCAGTTTTTATTTTAGTATCACATATCATTGGAACTTTTGGTTTTACATCGAATAAGTTGTTTATCATGCATGCAGTAGTAATTAAGCATTCATTTCTAAAGATATCAATATCATTATCAATGAAATCCAAGAAAAATCCTTCCTCAATTAAACTAGATACTAGAATGAGGTTTTTCCCAAAAACTAGGATATAATAAACATCACGTGAAACCAAATAACTGTTCTCAAATAACAACATAATAGTTCTAATTGATACTTCCGATACTAGTGCTCCATTCTCCCAATGGAAGTGAAATCACCCTCGTTAAGCCCTCTGCTTTCCCCGAACCCCTTTGGATTTCAACTCCTTGAGATAATCCGGGTAGTTGCATTTCTAATGACCAACGATTCCGCAATGATGACACTTGCTTTCAACTTGTCCACTTTCGCAAGGCCCTTGACTTTCATAGTTCACCTTCTTAGCTTTCTTCAGACATCTATTGTATTTCTTTTTGGCGCCAGAGGTGGAAGGCTTACTTTCAGTAAAGTTTGCCTTTCGATTCTTCTTCTTGCCCTTTAGAAACAGGGTCTCAGTAGATTGGAACTCCTTCATAAGTTCCATAAGAGAGTACCTCAACTTATTCATCGAATAATTAAGTTTGAAGTTTTCAAAAGTGCCTGATAGGGTTTTAAGGATTATATTAACTTGAGTCTCACTATTTACCTCAACTCACATGATCTCAATCTCATTCAGATTACTAATAATCAACATCATATGTTGTTTGATAGGAGTTTCAGGTTTCATATGGTAATTCATGAAGTTTCATACAACACCCTGTTTGGCTTGACGATCCTGATCCCCGAACATTTTAGTGATTTTTCACATCGTATCAGCGACAGTCTCCATGTTCTGATGCTGTTGTTACAACACGATGCTAATTGATGCCAATATGTAACACTTGGTGATCTTATCAATATGTAACACTTGACGATCTCATCAGAACGCAGCCAAAAAGCATAGAATTTGTGCTTTTCTACAATCAGCACGATGTCAAGATTACTTTTCCACTTCACCAGTGAGTTTATTTGCATTCAAGATTGTTGAGAGTGGGGATAATGACATAATTACTGAAAAGAATAAATAAAACGGTGTAAATAAATACTTAATCAATTAGGAAAGTATGATACGTGATACAAATACTTAAATATTTAAAAGTCCGATATAAACATATTTCTTCCATGATGTTACGATCAACAACGATAAATCGTCTCATCTAGGGACAACGTCCGAGCTACCTCATATCTCATCAAGACTCTTCTCGTGTGGTTTGCGCTTCTCAAAATGTCTCTACATCTAGCTCAACAAGCATCAATGGTTTTAGTCACCTTAGTCCCTTTGTCTAGCTCATATGAAAGATTCTAATGTGCTTCGGTCTAAGTGTTTAACTAACGCTTGGCTTTAAATGTTGCTATGAACTAACATTGGTGCGATATTAATAATAAATCATATATTCAAAATTAACCTCTCTATAACTCATGGTAATTTGATATTGGCATATCCTTATTTTTATGTGACATGTTATATGATGATGCGATATTAATAATAAATCATATATTCAAAATTAACCTCTCTATAACTCATTTTTAATTACATCTCATTAAAAGAATAATAAATAATTACATATGCCATTCTTTATAGTATCTGTAATTATCTCATTCTCCTTCAGGAAAGTCCCACCTTGTTGTAATCCTTGACCAAGGCCCAGTCCCATTTCAAAATTCAAATTTTTGATCAAAACTCATTTAATTGAGGAAAATTATTTTCTCAATTAAATAATCTCATTAAATATCATTTTTAAATTAACTAAATTTGAGTAGTAAAAAAAAATTTAATGACTTACCAAACTTAGTCAAACCCAACCAATTAATTAAATTTTAATTTGAAAAAAATTAAAATTGATAACTATCTTTTAAAATTCAAAATTAAAAATTTAAGAGAGAAAAGATAGGATTAGAGTTTTCACGAAGTATCATACGGATAGGATAACACGTGACCTGTACCCTGGCAATCATAAGGATTACCGTCTGCGGTGGTCGTGGGACCCCAACTGCCGGCCACCGGTGCCACTGCCTGTGGCGGATGGCGGAGTGGCGGATGGCAGAGTGGCGGATGGCGGCTCGAAGTGTGGCACAAAGCACGATGGACGGCGGAGTGGCGGACGCGCCAAACGGCATGGAGCGACGGACGATGCGGCTACGGACAACGGCTTCTTGGGATTCATGCGATGATTCGGCCTGATTGCGTTCACGGCGGATTTACATGAAATTAAACGATACAACTCTTGCAAAATAAATTACATAAAATCTTATGTCGCATTTTTGGCGTACATCAATTCTAAAATAACACCTAGAACCAATTGGTCGTGATCTATTCATAAAACTACATTCAAACATACTTTGAATCTACCATATAAAATAATATGCCAATATCATCATTTTCATCCATATATACGTTTAGATTCAGAATATGCATATTCTAAAAACCGTTGTCTCTGATACCAATTATTGGATCGAGTTTTAGATTTTGAAGAAAACTTAACGAACCATGACTAGTTCATAGGCGTAATATAAAAAATTTATCATACAACATTTAATGCAATTAAATACAAAACCATCAATGAACATGCATAATCATATAAATGTATCGAGAAGAGATAGAAACAATATATACATTTTCAGTTAATGGAGAATTTTTGATTCGGCGGTATCCAATTTCTATCTCGCGTTCTTCGCTCTCCGTAGAGTTAGAATCGATCTTCGCACCGACAACCACCCGTTAGAATCAGAAGTATATCTCTAAAGGATTTTCAAAAGTATTTAGTGTGGGCTCTCGAAACAATAATTTAACGAGAAAAATCAGTGTGTAGGGGGAGAGAAACTTTTTCTTCTCTTATCTAACACTTAGGGATAAGATTTTCAAATACTAAGAGATAACCCTAATGCAATCTCTTATCATATTTTATTATGAAATTTACACATATATCTCTATATGTCAAAACTAAAATTCCCTCTCCATATATATGCGAATTTTACATCTCCCCTAGAGTCAAAATTTTGTCGAGATCCATCAGTCCAAATTGATGAATTAAATTGATCTCTATAAATTAATTTCTTTCTTTCTTTTATTTACTAATTATCTAATAAATAGAAAATAACAAAATAATTAATTTGAGCATTAATTTTGCTCTTCACTAATTTAGTGATGACTCTCATCTCATATGGGGCTCGAGAATTGTACCTTGGTCCAAAACACGTTTTCGGTCTAACTGTTGTTGTTTCTCATTCATGTCCTTATGAGCTACTCGTGAGACCGAATGGACCGACATGAATAAAACTATGAGATTCAAATACTCCACTAATTTATCTCCATAAAATTCTCGATTCATTCGCACGACATTTTTTGTTGGTGCAAATAAACATTTATATTTCACGGTCCATAGAATATTTTACACTATTATCCTTCATAAATATCAATAACAAGATTGAGATGTAAAATTATCATTTTACCTCTCTAGTTATTATTTTCTTAACTCATTTATTAACTGTGAATAAAAAAGACATATCAGTGAATTGTCTCATACATATCACCATATCTTATTCAATGACTTATGTGATCGAGTACCAGGCCCGGTTTATTTATTATACATTCATCAATAAAACATAAGTTGATATTGTTGCTTTTACAGTTTAACCACGAATTCCATATCTGTGAATTACACAACTCCAACATATTGAATCATGGTCCCAACAGTCGAGGTACTGTCCGGTAATTCAAACTCACTCCTTTATCATATCAAAGTTCGCAAGTAACTAAGTCAAGTTTCGTATTCACTTCAAGATTAAGGTAATTATGAAAAGACACCTAAGATGTAACAATTAAATTTAGAGCTAGATAAATGACTTTTCTATAAACTAATTAGTTACTGGTATATTCAACATGTTCCATAACATGTCTAGGTCAACCGTTAGAGTCTCAACTCCCACGTCCCGAGACCGGCATCGTTTGGTTCAACCTAACAGTCATAATTAGATTCGATTGTTCAGTTGGCCTAAGATCGTGAATAACATTATGAACTATCTCAGAAGAATTTTTTTTGGAAGACCGCTCAGTATTTACTCTTTTTACATTAATAATAATTCCAGTACTTAAATAAATTAAATACACACTTTAATTAAATAAAATTTTCATTTATTCATAAAATTTATTAATGCATAAATGTCAAAGAAATAATTATTTATTTATAAATAGTTACTACACTCTACTTTATGCACATGATTTCAACATAAAGTAGAGAAACTATGCAACTCTCTAACATTAACAGAGGAAGAAGAGGACATAGTCCAGGTCGAGGACTCTCTTCTATCAAACTCGCTGGACACAAAACTATGTTTGGTTATGGAAATCCTAACTAGAAAACAGATAAACAAGAATGTGAGGAAATCTATGATGCTGAAGTTGTGTAACCCAGGTAAGGGAGCAACCATCAAAGAATTCTGTCAAGACAAATTTATCGTCTACTTTAGGCACCACTTAGATAGGAGAAGAGTTCTCATGAACGAGCCTTGGCACTTCGATACGTCCTTGATACTCCTGGGTGAACTCAACAACCTTGTTCAACCATCAGAGGTCATGCTTCACGAAGTTCAATTTTGGATACAGGTCTTCAACCTTCCAATTTTATGCATGACAGCTGCAATGGCGAAACACATTAGGAACATTCTTGGGAGCTTTGTGGAGGCTGATGAACACCAAGAGGGTGGGTGCTGCGAAAAATACCTACGTATCCAGGTCAAAATAGGCACGGACAAGGCACTCAGAAGGGGAATAAAACTAAAAATTTCGACGGTCAAGGAGGTTATATGGGTATCTTTCAAATACAAAAGATTGCCAGACTTTTGTATGTGACAGAGAAATGGATGAACTCTCGAATAGCAGTTGGATAACACCAATACGGGAAAGATCTAAGAACCGAGGAAGGAAAACATCTAGGCTTGAAGGGATAAAAAAAGGCGCAAGAAGTTCAGGTTCTTCCTCATGCTTTCCGAAGAATGAGGAAGAGTTGGAGAACGAGGAAGCTTTGGGTATGAGTAAAAATGAAGTTCACCAAAATATGAGGAGGCTTCAGAGCATACTACCAGAGAAATCACCGGGGAGGATGCCCAGCAGACAAACCATCTCCGGCAGCTGAGGAAGGACATGGCGTTGGTAGGTTAGCTCTTCAGCTAGTGGTTGACGCAGGTATGGAGGATGATAGGAGTGGATGGGCTAATTCAGGCATACAAATCATGTAGCAAATGATGATTGACCTAGTGGAAGTTGGTAGTACGTACAGAATAGGTGTTGAAAAAGATAAAAGGGGAAGGGCAAACTGATCCTGTCACCAACTGATTTGGGGTTTACCCCCCAAAGATTTTGGGGAGGAGGCATCAGGTCATATCAAAGGAAAGAGTCTTAAGAAATGAACCAGGAGAATCAGAGAGCCCATGCAAACGAATGGACATTACTCATTAGTTTTGGGTCAACCTAAGAGGAAAGCTTCCACCTCTAGCGAAGGCCCAACTAAGAAACCCATAATTGATATTAGTCACTTGGATGAATCAGCCACGCCGCGGGTGCTGGGGACGGGACCCTCTATGCACAATGAAAATATTTGATTGGAATGTGCAGGGTTTGGGAAAACCACTAGCATTTCGAGCTTTTCACAAATTAGTGAAAACATTTTTCGGAGGTTATTTTCATTATGAAAACAAAATTGTTGGAGAAAGACCTGGAGGTCTTGAAGAGTAGATTCGGTTTTCAAAATGGTCTAATGGTTAGTAGGAACGTAGTTAGTGAGGGTCTGGAGAGAAGATCTGGACGTTAATATTCGCTCCTTCTCTATGGGCCACATTGACAGTTTTGTTCATCTTGAGGATGATGGGCATTGGTGTATTACGAGCTTTGACAGAAATCCCCAAAGTTCCTCAAGGCATCACTCTTGGAACTTAATCAATCGGTTGGGGGCTAATTATAATGACCTATGGGTTTTGTTTGGAGGTTTTAACGAGATTTTTTTGGGGGGGTGGGGGGGGGGGGCTTTAGGAGCGAGGCCACTTTCGTTCGACAATTCAAGATTGTGATCTTATAGAAATGCATTGCAATAACCCAAAATTTACTTCGACCAACAGTAGAGAGGGTAAATACTTCATTAAAGAGAAGTTGGACATGGTTTTTATCTCTGAATCGGGAAGGAAGTTTTTTCAATGGGCTTGGACCTAAGCGTTGGGCTTCCACTCTTCAAATCATAGGGGTGATTCTCGTCCATCTTAATCGTGATCCCCCTTGGGCCATCAACTAGGGCCATTCTAAAGGGTTCACTTTGAGGTAATATGGGCAAGATAAGAAGAGTGTGAAAATATTATAAAAAATATGGAACCCACAAATAGAATCAAACTCCATTTTCCAAATCCTTCAAAATTGCATGAACTCCTTGAAAACTTGAGGGTTTGAGAAAATTGGATCCATAGGGAAGAAAACCAGAAATTTCCATAATGATCTTGATGACAGACTCGAAGAAGCTAAAGGGGATTCAGACTGGCCGTCGATTTGTCGTCTACAATCAAAGTTAGTGGAGTTGGAGTCCCAAGAAGAGGTTTTCTAGAAGCAACGGTCGAGGGTGGAATGGCTAAAGGCGGGGAAAAAAATACCTCATTCTCAACAGTGAAGTGGTTTGGCAGGACAATTTTGATGGCATATGTGGAGTGGTATTATACTTCCGAAACCTTTTCAAGACTAACAGTAGCAGATTGACGACTTTGAAGCTAACAAATTACGTATAGAGGAGAATCACAGACCCCACAGCCTCTTTTCTGTCTGAAACTTTCACCAAGTCTATGATCAAGGAGGCTCTTTGGAGTATCCATCCAAGAAAAAGCCCACTCGATGGTTTTTCAGCTATTTTTTACCATAAATATTGGCATGTGATGGTGATGGAAGTAACCAAAATTTGTATGGATTACTTGAATAATGGGGTTGGTATTGATTTACTGAATAGAACTATGATTGTTTTAATCCCAAATCCTAAAAAAGTAGGGGATTTCAGACCCATTAACCTCTGTACACTTATTTACAAAGTGGCCTCCAAAGCCTTGACCAACAAACTGAAAATTGTCCTCCTTGATGTTATCTCTAATTCCCAGGGTGCATTTCTTAAGGGTAAACTTATCACTGATAATATTATACTGGCTTTTAAAATGATCCACTTGCTTACTATGAAGCTCGATACGAGCAAGGTTTTTTATAGAGTTGAGTGGGATTTTGTTGTCGTCGTGATGAGAAGCCTAGGGTTTTCTAAATTCTATACAAATCTGGTTCATAGATGCATTTTATCGATTTCTTACTCCTTTGTCATAAATGGATTAGTTGTGGGTCAAATCTCTCCTCAAAGAGGCTTAATACAGGGCAACCCCCTTTCTCCATATATGTTTCTCATAGTTACAAAAGGTCTTTCATCGTTTTTACAAGAGGCTCAACGGATGGGTCAGTTAAATTACCCTAGGTTATGCATGAATAACTCGCCTCTTTCTCACATTTTCTTTGTAGACGACAATATGATCTTCATAAAAGCGAATGTTAGAAATTGACTCTCTCTCCATCATATCCTTCAGACTTACTCTAAGGTCTCAGGTCAAAGGATAAACTACGAGAAATCTATCATCACTTTCTCTCCCAATACCCCTAGGATTGTAAAGGAAATTTATCTTCTAGCTTGGGGATGAAATTAGTTGACTATCATGGGAAATATCTTAGTCTTCCCTCCATTACGGGGACCAATAAAAAGAGGCGTTTTAAAGCTATTTTTTCTAAAGCTAGGAGGCTTATGAATAACTAGAGGGAGAAGCAATTCTCTGTAGGGGCAAATAGGTTTTATTAAAAGCAATGGTCCAAGCTCTTCCAATGTAAGCCATGAGCATTTTTTGGCTTTCGAAGTCCTTCTGTCAAGATCTTAGTATGGAAATGTCTAAATTCTGGTGGGGTTCTTCTTCTTTCAAGAGGAAATTGTATTGGATTGCTTGGGAGAATGTGTGTATGTTAAAATCTTTTGGAGGCATGGGTTTCATTGCCTAGAAACCTTTAATCAGACTTTGCTCATTAATCACTGTTGGAGATTGATAAGAAACCAAAATAGCCTGCTATCCTGATCTATAAAATCCAAATACTTCCCTTACTCTGATTTCCTGGATCGCTCCGGTAAGCCTAATTGTTCCTACATCTGGCGTAGTATTCTTTATGGTAGGGAACTGCTCTCTAAAAGGATAGATGGTGCATTGGCAATGAAGAATCTGTCTTTGTATTCAAGGACCCTTGGTTGCCTCGGCCTACAACGTTCAAACCGATTCTCATAGCCAATAGTAGCCCAGATTTAAAGGTCTCTAACCTGTTTCACAATCAGGCTTGGGATAGAGCGACTTTAGATGATTTTCACTCATAAAGAGGTGAACTTAGTGTTATCGCTGCCTTTAGTGGATGGGTCTGCCAAGGACTCTTTATGTTGGAATTTTGACAGAAAGGGCCTCTACTCCGTCAAGAACGGTTACTAATTGAGTTATTTTCTCAAGGACAAAGGGGAGATTTCTTATGAGGAAGATTATTTCGAATGGTAGAAAAAGCTTTAGAGCCTTAAGTTCCCTTCAAAGATCAAAGTCTTCATGTGGCAGTCCTCCCTTGAAATCATTCCAACTAAGAAAAATCTAAAAAGGAGGAAAATTGGTTCGGAAGATCGTTGCCCCCTCTGTGGTAACACGAATACAACTCTCCATGTCCTGTTCTTATGCAAAAATGTTCGTAAAATCTAGGAAGAGGAAAATTTATTCTGGTTTGATCCCAAAGAGGGGAGACTCAGGTCTTTGATGGACTTCATTGCTCTTTTCCTTCTCCCTCTTAGCCCAACGATCCTTTCTAAGGTGGTTGGTCTTTGTTGGAAGATTTGGGATTGGAGGAATGACATTATCCAAGGAAGGGAGACTCTCCCTAGCACTGACTTGGCTAATTGGGTAGATAAGTATATTATGGAATTTAATTTGGCTAACAATTTAGCTATTTTCGTTGCCCCCCCATTAGAACACCCATGCGAATTCTTGGTAAATGCCCCCCGGAATCTCAAGCTGAATGTGGATGATGCTATTTGGAGGGGTAGCTTTGCGGTAGGAGGCATCATTCGGGAAGACCGAGGCTCGGTGAGAGGTGCGTTTTCAAGAGGGTAACCCTCCCCTTTCATTGTTGAAGGTATGACTCTCCTAGAAGGTTTAAAGCTTGTTGTCCAATGAAATATTTTTTCTAATTTTATTGAGTCAGATTGTAGCAATTTAATTAACGCTGTTAACTCAAATCCAGTTTTCCTTCTGAGTTCAGGCTGCTTATTTATAAATTGTAAGTCTCTTTTCCCCCTTCTAGCTCTACTTCTTTCGTCCATATCCTTATGATGTGTAATAAGGTAGCTCATAGACTTGTCAGTTATAATTTATCTATTGTACTTAGTTATGGAGGGAGTCAGCCCTCTTTTGTGGCTGACATACTTGTTTTGGAGTAGTTTTGACGGTTGCTTCTGCCAGTTAAAAAAAAGATTTCTGCTAGAGAGGGCTAATATGGGAAAAAGTTAAAGCTATGAATATTGGATCCATCATTTATAAAGTATAAAGAAATTTTTGAAAAAATTTAAAAATATAAAGGTGTGATTTACATTTTAAACATTTATAAATGTACCTATAAAAGGTGTACTCTCGTCATTTGACCTACTCTCGAACATCTATTTTCTTCGTTCTGATTTCTGCAACAGCATCTACGTCTACCTTCAATTCTGTGCACTTAGTTATCCTATCTCAGTCCGCGCACGTTAGCGTTCGAACCCCCTCTAATGGCGTCCTCTCGTCCTCCACCATCAAAACCTCTTGACCTTGACCTCACGATTGTCTCGGCAAAGCACCTCAAGAACGTCAATTGGAAAAATGGCGATCTCAAGCCCTATGCTATTTTTTGGGTCGATGTTGATCGCCGGCTGGCCACCAAGTCCGATGATGCCGGTTCGACTAGACCGGTGTGGAACGAGCGTTTTACGCTTCCACTCAGCCTCCCTCTCCAGGATTCATTCCTCACTCTAGAAATCTTCCACTCCAAACCGTCAGAGACCCCCAAGCCCTTAGTTGGCACCCTTCGTATCCCTCTTAAGGATCTCGATGATCCTGAAGATTCTATTCGTATCCGAACATTCGAACTCGCTCGGCCATCAGGCCGTTCCCAAGGTAAGATCCGGATTAAACTCGCCATCCGGGAACGGCCTTTGCCTCCGGATTACCATATCTCTCCACCACCGAGTTATTATTACTCGAGTGCCCCTCCTCCCCCACTCTCGGCGCGCGATTATAGAGGATATACTTCATCGTCGTATCTCCCTCCAATCTCACTCCCCCCGCCGCCGCCTCCAACTGTGTCGCCGTCTCTTGCTCAATCATACGCTTATGGGTCGTATCCGGATTCCTATTCCGGGTACTATTCTGGTTATTACACCAGCGCGCCACCCCCGCCGCCCCCGAGGCCGTTCTTCGATCGACCTATGAACTATGGTGGACCCAGTGGACCGTCGGTGCCTGTGGATTATTCACCGTATGATCAGAAGCCGAGGAGTGGGAAAATGGGCTTGGGTGCCGGATTGGCTGTGGGGGCAGTCGCAGGAGCCCTGGGTGGGCTCGCATTGGAAGAAGGATTGAAGTATGAAGAAGATAGGATTGCAGAAATTGTTGAGAAGGACTTGGCTGCACGTGACGATTATAGCGATTATCGCGCCGATTACTAACGTGTTTAATTCTCTACTGATTTGGTCTGCTCTAGTTTATAATTTCAGGGTATGAATATGTATATTTAATGACAAATAGATCATAGGTGGATGGAGGTGTGGTCTTTGAATGCTTTCTTGATGAGAACAACGTAAGATACGTGTTTATCAATATTCTTACACTCCTAATAAACGCTGGTTGGGTAAATATCTGTTGTTGCTTTATGTAGTTGAGCATGCCTTCACTGAATGTCTATGGTTTTGTAGCTTGACCCTCGAGATATTCATGTGATATTCTTAATGCTTAAGACTTATATACTTGCTGGATTTAGCCAAATCATGAAAAAGTGACTTCCTTGATAGTCAGCCTGCAGCCTGCAGCCTGCAGGTGAATCATAGCTCAAAGAGCTTTGCTGCATTTTGCAGAATACTGTTAATATAGTTTGCTCGTGATTGTAAAGTAGAGTGAATATAGATATGGCTTGCAATTCATGCTAATTTTTTGTTGAATTTCAATAAGGAAGATAGGGAGACATGGAAAATAGCCTTGCTCTGAGATAGAAACTTGATGATTGAGTTTTCTGAATGAATTTTATGGTTACGACTTACGAGTCCTGATCAATTTTCTTGAAGGAAAAGTTCAAACAGAATCCTTTCCTTGATATTATAATCTGATTATCTATCTTATAACTCATTCTTTTAGTTATGAACATTGATTGAATCTCAACTTTGACATGGTGTTAGTTCTGTCAGTACAATCCGAAAGGAATTTAGTATTTGTGTACTTTCATACCCGGTTCATCTTTTGACGTATGTTGTGTTTTTGCATTTTTGGTTGTGCCTCTGTTATTTTCGCAGGTAGCTATTTGTTTGCCTGTAGGGTTTATTCTACTTGAGTACAACCATGAACCTCTCTCTCATTAAAGCTGGAAACGTAGAGTTACTGATCCATTTGTAAGTCTTAGACAAGTGTGTATCTTTGGCTTCAAGTGTCCCCTTTGATGGTTATTATAGTTGCCCCTCCTAACCTCTCATGTATTGCTGATCTTTCAGAGGGTGTTTATGATGGCTCCACATGTTTTTATGCATTGCATGCAGCAGTTTTACTTTATATATCAGATCTCGGCAAGCAATGTTGATATGGACATTTCATGCCTCTGTATATGTTATGATTAATGGGAAGTTGGCAAATAAACACTTCTTTTATTGAGTTTGTCTATTGAATTATTTATGATATATAATGTCAATTAGAATATTTGGCTCTTGGTTTTTATTGGAAAATGTGGTAGCTCGAGATGTAATGTGCTTATGATTGATGTAGGTCTCAGGTAGCTCGAAATTTATACCATTCTTGGCGTGTATCAACATTTTGGGTATCATTGATTTTATGCCTCTTCCTTTCTAATTTTAGTATGCCGTCCTCACAAGCGGCAATCTCTGTGTTTTTTTCTTTCTAAATTCTAATTTATTTTTATTCTTTTGGAGAATTTGGGTTGTTTTGTTAGCCATGATCTCGAATATATGTTTTGGTAGCTGCATCGTCTCTCCCACTGTAGTAAACTTGTCTGAATGTAAATTTTGACAAAAATATTGGGCTGGAATTCTACATGGTGAGGTCCGCTGTGGTCCTGTTATGTTAAGGCCCACGTACCATACTTTTATATAAAAAAGGTTGATCTACACATATAGTCATCAAACAAGGAGCATTCATACACCATTGAAATCCTATTCTTCTCCGGAAAAGGCTTGGAAGAAACTTGCACCGGGCTCTACTAAGCTAAATGTTGATGGAGCTATCGGTTCACATGGAAACAGTGTTGTTGGGGGTTGATTAGGGACTCATGGGCTAGGTGATTAGGGGCTTTTCTCGTGTAATTTGATCGGGTCTTTTTCATCTCTGATCATTGAAGCTTTGGCTATCCTCAAGGGATTACGTTTTGCAAATGGAAATGGTTGGGTGAATTAATACGGTGGACTCCGACTGCCTCCAAATTCCGCTTGTTTATCGGAGGTGGGGCTGATTTTCTCTGCTTGTAGAGGTCTCCTTTCGGTTATTAAGTCTCCTACGTGTAGGTTCATTTCTAGAACCGCAAATGAAGGAGCTCATAGACCCGTTTTGGCCTTTTAGTGGTTGGTTGGCATTGCTGGTTGAAGACTTGTCCCTCGATCATCTGACTTAAGTTTTTCTGAATCATTGTAGTCCTTGTACCTTTTCTGCTACCTTTCAAATGTCCTGATAAATGCCAAATTTTCTAAGATTTTAGTAAAATGGTAAGTTTTCATAACTGTTATAATTGATTAACTAAAATACTCTTGTTTCATTTAAGTGGTATCCTATAACAAAACAGATTTTAAGTCAATTAGTCAATCACACAAACAAAAATTAAATATGTTAACCAAATCTCAAAAATTATACTAAATATTTATCATTAATTCAAAAAATAAACTAAATTACACATTTTTATCAAAATTCCTAAATTGAAAGAACCAAAAAGCAAATAATTAAAAGCACCAAACCTGATTCAATTGAGTCAAGGAGCTTGACAAACCTTGATGATCTACACATGTATAAATCATGAGTATAACATTGATGTACCTTGAGTAAATCACTAAAATGGTATAACTTAAATACTCTTCTACGAATTGAACTATCAAATAAACTAATAGAAAATCATTAATACACCTTCTCATTGAAGTATTTTTCTATAAATTTAGATATATGCTTATATTTAGAAATTTTTTTATTGTTATACTATTAAAAGAAACTATCAATAATATTTATTTGATAAACTGACTACAACTCATTTGCATTAGCATTGAAGAAATCAACTATTAATTTAACTACGAAAATATATGATGTAAAAGAAATCAATGAGATGCTAATAGTTAATCATAAGAATAACTGCAATTTGTGTTTCATCATACAAAACAGTGATATATTGCAAGTAAATCATTGTTTGACTCACAAATGATTAATATAAAATCGATTATATGCGGAATCTATTCTCTGGATGTTTCAAAGATTGATCAAAATTCTAATGACTTTTTGGATAAATATTGATACAGTATGATAGTATAAAATAATTGAGGCTGTTGGAGATTTGGAATTAAAATGTTCAAAATGATTATTTTTAACTTTGTCAAAATAGATTTGACCAACAGACCCCTTCCTCCTTGAAAAAACCCTGCAAGCCACCATTAATGTTAACATAGTAAGTATGAGTGGTAACACGCTTCATAGCCCAGACTACATACTTGTTTGGAAGCTCTCAACACCTTGAAGAATCTAACCAAGAAATAATCTAATAACTCATCATTTCTAACCTATTTTTCTATAATAAAAACAGATAGTGTGATTTTCAAATTTTCAAATAACAATAAAATTATATTAATTTAAAACATGTTTCTTAAATGTAGTTACCCGTAATAAAATTAAAAGTTGCCTATACGGCCATATATGTAAAGATACAATTATATTAATGATGAAAAAACTGATGTGTCATGAAAACTTATTTCTATGCAAAGTAAAAAAGTTGTCATTTTATTAAATTGATTTTGAAAACTTGTATATCCACTGTCATTTGTTTTAAAAAATGGTTTACTTTAAGTTTTAAGAACTAAAAATATTTAGTGTCGTGTTATGCTGATCATATTCAATAGAGCAACATAATTTTCATTCCAAGTTAATTACACTTTTTCACTTTTTTTCCAATAGAGATATGGAATTTGTGTGTGTTCATTTCATAGAGATAAAGTTTTAATATGATTAGATATGTTGACTGTAGCTACATAATCGAATGCTATAACTTTTAAAGTGTCAATTTAGTTCCTAAAATTATCATCAAAGTTTCAATTTGACTTACTTTCGTTATCATTATACTATTCAAAACTCAATATGCAGTGAGCAAGTGAACAATGAACTACTTAAACACATTATAGTCTTACTTGTTCATAGAGAATGCAATCTTCAAGCAATAAAAAAAAAAGAGAGATTGGAAGCTTGCTAAAAATTCTTTATATAAATATCCAGCTTTGCTCATGCTATTTTAGTGCTCCACACCAACTAAACATCTCTTATTATTGCGTTCATTATACATGAATTTGCGAAACCAGAAATGATGATTGTCCATTGTACTTTCTCCCTTGTTTTGCTCTACATAAAGTTTAAAAAAAACCTCTTTTAGGTATTCAATTATCCATTCACTTTCAGTTGTCATCGTCAACTATGTAAATTTTTTTCTTATTTTGTCCTTTTTCTCCCAAATTCAACAAAATCCCACGCATTAGAGGCTTCATTTGCAAAAAAAAAGGTAGGCTTATCCCAATTTTGTCAATTATGAAATGTTATAGCCCCTTTCAATGTATGTGTTAGATTTATTATTATTCTTTTTAACATATATTGTTATTTTATGCCAAGCACCAAGAGTTTCTGAATTTGCCTCTAAAGACAAAAACTTAGATATAGTAGAAGCCTTTATCATTCAGATATAGTGAGTCTAGTGGTTTATAAAAAAAGCTGAAAATACTTTAATTTTATATATTCTTCAACAGTTCATGATTTTGATAGATGAACAGTACTCCAATAGTAGATGTGTTTCTACTGATTTAAGGGACTATATAGGGGTTGTATTCTTTGAATTTAAGCTGTGATCCACTTGTTATGGCTTAGTGGCTTATTTATCATCCCATAGTTTTCATATGTGATATATTGCAGAAAATTTGAAAATAATGATTGGGTGATGCAGAGCTAGAAATGTTTTTTCTTGGATAAAATCTGAGATTACTCGTTTCATTTCCCTATTGTTCACTCATTTTAAGGTAGGTTTACTATTTACATACTTTTAGCAGTTCCACTCCTTATAAAATAATTAAAGAAACTTTATCTAGTTGTAGTGACATTTATCATGCTCACAAATTTTTATGTGTTCCATATGCTAACGAATGATCTTTTCATCATCAGAATCATATTTGAAGATATATGATAAAATAAACTAAATCCTACTCTTGAAGAAAAAAATTACAAATTTGAAAAACGGGTAGTCTTTTCGGAGTCCAAAATGATGGGAATTGTTGAAGAAGAAAGAAAAGAAAGGAAGGAGCTAAGTTGACTTGAGGCCCCAGAAGAAAATAACGTGGCTGAAGCAGATAGGCTCCTCGCTCATGGCAAGAAGGAGTGGGGGCTCATGCATTGAAAATGCCAATATTCTTTGAACTACAATACAGAAAACATTCAATGACTTCAAACTTAGCCACCTTCAGTGTTCATATCAAGCTCCTAATTATGTTTGAGCCACTTTCTGTCATTTCTATGCATCAAATTATGATGCTCTTTCTCAGCCTTTTGGTGTCTTTTCGTTTCTTAGTGGGAGTGATGGTTTTGGTTGGCATATATTACTTCAACGTTCAAACTGAGATGATTGAGCCCTGGGGAGCATGCTTCTTCTAAATTTTATCTATTCCTTCAGAGTCAAGCTGGCAGTGTGTGTTTTGTTTGTTGGCTTTGGTCTTGTCTTTGGTAAAGTTTCTGGGATATGCTTATATTGTATTATTATTTTTTTCTATATACAAGTTTATTTACCAGAAAAAGGAACACCTCTCTTGGTTTTGTTGGAGAAAATATATGCCGTACCTTACACGAAATACTTACAAGACTGAAAATTGAATGAATCCTCTCAAGATTTTATAATAATAACATAAAATACAAATAATCCGAGCTTTGCAGGAACACTCGTTTTTGAGATAAATTTTCTTCGTCCACAGAGCACAAGATTATAAGCAAATGTCCTCCAGGAGCTTTCTTATGGAAGTTACATTTCAATATACAAGAACTAACAAATACAACCATGATACTATTAAAAAATAGGTTTTCATGACAGCATAATATTGATTTTGATGATAGACAAATGACATTTTTTTTACTTTCTACTATTATGACAAGTTTTAAATAACATGCCATCATATACTTATATACAATGACAAGTAATTTTTAAATTTGTCAAAATATTTTTTTTTTTAAATTAATTATTTTTTACACTTTTTATTTACCAAAATGCCAAGTTGTAATCTTAATCTATACCAAATTTCTGCTTGAGCCTCTCCCTCAACTCCATCTCTTTCTCTGACTCTCTCTAGGCCACTCGCTCAGATGCCATCATCATCTCTCTCCGTCTTCTTAGATCTGGTCTTGGTGCACGAAGTCGAGCTCGCCACCAAGAAGTTATCTTTCTCTCTCTAAGCACTACTCCGATTGTAAGCGAAAGAAATCAGCTTCTTCGATTCTGAAGATCGAACGATGAAGGAAAAACATAACGAAAAGAAGAGCAAAATGTCATCGTCGATGAAAACCAGTAAAGTTCGAGCATCACACTTATTGATAAAGCACCCGGGCTCTAGACGATCGACCTCTAGGAAGGATCCCGAAGGCCGAGTCATCAAGAATACCACCCGTGATGAAGCCTTCTCTCATCTTAAGGATTTCCAAGAGGATATCGTTTCTGGAAAGGCTAAGTTCTAGGATCTTGCCTATCGCTTCTCCGACTGTAGCTTCGTCGAGCGTGGTGGTGATCTATGTCTATTCCGTTACCTCCGAAATTATCTTTTTTTTTGTTTTACTTACTGATTGATTGCTGGAAAAATGAAATTTATGCATCTTTTCCATTTTGTATTTTTTCCCCTGAAAATCCTGATTTTTCATTTTGCTAGTAATTTTTGTAGCGTGAGGAATGCGATTCCCCACCTCGGCTTTGATATCAAGGATGTATGTTTCCTCTGTTCTGTTGATATTTTATGGACTACATACATTGCTAAGTTTCTTCTCTCTTCTTTTCCTTAATGTGAAAAACATATATATTTCTAATTTACAACGAACACAAAAGGAAAATCGATTATTATCATTGAACTGAATTAAGAAGTGCAAGTGCAATCTCCAGAAGACATTCTGAATGCGAACCGCATGATATTTCCTGGAGTAGGGGCATTTGCTGCGGCCATGGATGTGCTGAAAAAGAATGGGTGTGTTTATTGTCTTACTATTACTATCATTTTCTTATATGGGAGAATGAGTTTGGAAACCATGTCCATAAGTGTGCGATGATGCTCTTTTCAATTATATTTAGCCAATATAAGAACTTAAAACTTTTAAACTACTAAATATATTTCATCTATATGTGTGAACACTCTAAATAAGTTTAGTACAATAACACTGCAGTATCAAAATGTTGGAGTTTGTTTGATCTTTTCAGGATAACCGAAGCACTCTGTACTTACATAGAGAAAGATCACCCATTTTTAGGCATTTGTCTTGGGCTTCAGCTAGTTTTTGAGTCCAGTGAGGAGAATGGCCCTGGTTCGTATGTGAGACCTTGTTTTCTTGTTTGTTGTGATGGAAATTCACTTTTATTAAAAATATCGTTGCAAGTTTTTGGCATGTTATGAGGTAAAGGTGAACCATGAGGATGGTGTATACGTACATTAATATTCTTTTGAAAAAAATCATGTAATCGATGTCAAATTTGGTAAATGAAATAATGTAACACGGGAGATGGTAGACTGAAATGTTTATTTCATCATATCATGCCATTTAGAAAGAGTTTTCTTCTCGTGGAAATGCGAAGAACTTGTAAGGTGGGAAGGCGTAAGGATGACTGTGCTTATATGATATATCTAGGTTTCAAAGCTATAACTTAGGCAGATGCCCTCTGAACTATTAGATATGTTTTACTAGTTTACATTGATAACAGTAACATCAATATCATTTCTTTTCCATGAAGATTAATTTCTATTTCTATTGGTCACAGTTAATGGTCTTGGCTTAATACCGGGTGTGGTTGGGCGTTTTGACTCTTCAAATGGTTTTAGAGTACCCCGCATTGGGTGAAATGCCCTGCAAGTTGCTGAGGACTCTGAAATCTTGGATGATATTGCCAATCATCATGTCTATTTTGTTCACTCGTATGGTGCCATGCCAATATGTTATTCTCTCAACTAAAAAGAAAAGGTTTCTTGCCTAATTATTTTTATCACAATGCTCTCGTACCTCAACTTACACATACATACAAACACAAGGTTGTCTAATTCTTTTTATAATGTATCAGTCAAAGGACAACAAGGAGTGGGTTTCTTCTACTTGCAATTATGGAGACAAATTTATAGCTTTTGTCAGAAGGGGAAATGTTCATACTGTCCAGTTTCACCTAGAAAAGAGTGGAGGCAATGATATGCTCCACTTGCAATTAGGACATATTTGTTATTTGCACTACTTGGTGAGGGAAGTTTCTATTTGCTTAGTGAGGGATATATTGGTTCATCTTGATCTCTAAATTTTGACTAAGGGCAAAAGAGCCATCAATTAAATTCTCTAGTTAGATTTCAAATACATAGGAATTACCTTGTCCATGATTTTTGAACTAACAACTGATGCTACCTAATTCTTGGTGAATTGCTTTTATGTGAACTATGATTACTATTGCATGGTTGGTAAGGCACTTGTCAAGCTGATCTTTGTACCACATGTATGCAGGCAATTACATCGAAGAGTGATTTTTTCCTGGATGCTTCTGTAAGGTAGAAAAATGCTTACAGAAGATGGTCAATTAGTGTTCCTAGCTACTAGAGGAGGGTAATTTCGTTTTTTACTTTGCTTTAATTTTTCTATCATGTCATAATTTTTCTAGCTGCTAAGACATGCTTTGCTTGGAATTTGATATATGTTCTAAATGCATGCATTTAAATCTATTACTGAATTTCAAAGCGCGATTGTCTTAGTATGTTGATGTTTATAAATTTTATACATTAGTTCTATTATTTTTGGTAGAGATTTGTGAATGATGATGCTTAATGGTATTACAAAAGATTTTACAACTCTAAAAAATATAATAAACCTAGAACTCTTGTTAAATGAATTGATAACGTTAATTACATAGTTTTCTGCTTTCTGATATCCATACATTTGAAACGCATCTGCATATGAATTACTTAATGTGTCCAATTTTTTCAATAAACTACTATGGTTTGTTTATTTATTTTCAGTGGTGAGAGTGGAGTAAGAAAAACTTGAAACCTCAAAAATAGCAATGCAGTATTTGGCCGCCATTGGTGGTGGAAGTGGAATAGAGTACGAAGTATTAAAGACTAATCGAATCTTAGAAGCCCTTGGTGATACAAAAACATTGAGAAATGCAACTCAAGTCACTTTGTAAGCTCTTACTTATGTGAATTTTCTTTAGGTTGACAACTCTTTGTCTCTTTCACTTGAATTCAGCCGTCCTAAAGACTTTGATGCTACAAGATTTGATAACTTAATTTATGTTACAGGGCAAACTAAGCGAAATCTAATTTAGTGAAACTGGAAAAATATCTGGTGCCAATATTCAGACTTGTAAGTTCTCACTAATTTGTTGTATTAGGCTTCACATTTATATATTTGTGTAATTTGAGACACTAATATTGAGACTATTTTTTGAATGTGTGCTGCTCTTGCAAATCCTGGCCAGTTTTATTGGAAAAGTCCTATTTCTCCTTTTTGTGATCTTAGTCTCTTTTTGAAATTGATCAAACCACTAAACTTGATTTAACTTGTTAACAGTCTAGAGTTGTTCAATGCATGGGGGGTGAAAGGTTGTATCGTATATTTTATCAGCTTTGCGCTGGAGCTCCACCTAATTTTAGAGGTGATTTCGAAGCATTATATTCTTTTCTTATATTGTTTGCTTATATATTGTTGCATAATATGATAATGTTTCTTTAATCAACAAAGTAATTTGAGAAACTTTCTCTTGAACTCCTGTTTTGTTATAGGAGTTCTCTGTTAAACTCTAGGTTTCAAAATTATCGGGTAGAGCATTTTTCTTTTCACTTATATCATCGGTCTTATAGAGAAGAGATTGACTCGTGTGGCATGCTCATTGTTTTCTTCTACTTGTTATAGGACAATAAAGATGCTCGTCATGTGAAGACGTATGAGGTTGTTCTTAAGGATAATGGGCTAACTTGCTGATACCAGTACCTCCACCTCTTTGTGGTGTTGTCATTGTTGGAGAATAAACAATTGTGTATTATAGTGGCAATGCTTTTAAGGTAATATCAATTAAACCTGTAGGTGTTACTAGCTGCCATGCTTAGTTTTAGTATCGTAAAGCAACATTTAGTCAAGTTTCGTTTGCTTATACCTGTATACTGTTCAACCAAATCTTCTTTGTAATCCACATGCGTATATAGCCCATAATCAAAGCCTGTGGGAGAGTTGATGCTGATGGCTCAAGATATCTACTTGGTGATCATGATGGTTTTCTTCACCTGCTTGTCATAACATATGAGAAAGAGAAATGAGTGATCTTTTAATTCTGCATAACTATAAGAAACTAAAAAGAAAGAAAAATAGTTTATATTTTTGCATGTAAGGAATCTTTCAAGGTTGTGATATGCATATATGTGTCTTGTAGGGTGACTAGACTTAAGATTGAGCTATTGGGTGAGACTTCCATTGCATCAATAATTTCATATCTTGATAATGTCATTGTCTTGGCTCAAACTATGGGGATTCACAGGTTCACTTGGCGTTATGTTTAAGTATTCATTCTTTGTTTTTTATAGACTTGGGAGAGAATTTAAGTTGATCTACTTCAGTCCCATTTGACTCTTCATATGCTTCTTCCTATTAAAAGTTGAGTTAAATTGTGTGATATATATATATATGCGTATATGTAGGTATTGCTTGTATTAAGTTGATTTTTTTTTGATAGGAAATGAAATTTGTATTAAAAAGGAGAAGAACAAAAAAGGTTCGAAGGAAGAGGCTTCCTTCCCGAACACCAAAAAGACTATAGTTAGTCTATACAAGTGGTCGTCAAATCTTAAGTTGATATGAGCTATCCTTTATTGTTGCTAGCAAAAATAGTTTTTCGAATGCACTGGTGTATTTTGAAGAGTAATTCAATGAAAGGGAGCTGGTGTAAATAAATAAACTATAACATGAAATGATTGTGTGAAAAATGAATATCTCACTCTTTAGGTACTGAAAAGGATTTTTCTTAACTTTTGACTGATGGTTCAATAGTAAAAACTTAAGGGGATGGATTAACTTTTTGGCTAATTTTAGCATCCTTGGTTCTGACTTCTGACTATGTATATATTCTTTTTTATATAAGAGAGTATGTATATATTCTTTTGATAATCTGAAACTTCAACATGACTTGTGAACTTTTTAGTGTTTAATCATTGTGTATTTAATTTTAAACAATTGAATTCTCTCACTCTTTTGCTACAAGAATATTAACACCTTGTTAATACCATACAACTTATAAGGTTAAACATGCAACCTGATCTAATTGTCTGTATATATTGTCTGGATATGATGCTAAAAAGTTTTTCTTCCTCTGATAAGTTATTTTATTTAAATTCATTTGAAAGTTGTGTGTATCTCTTAAAGTTCAGGTTTTTAGAGGTTTTAATTATATGATTTTTCTGTCAATTTTACTACAGTTTTGCAATGAATTTGATTGTGTACGATGTACTTTAACTACAGTATTATTTTGATCCATGGTTCTAGATTAAACTAAATGAAAATTAGAATGAGTTAGCGTATTGAATTCTGTTAGTTGATGAAAAGTTGGAAGGAGAAATTATGGGATTGCTATTTTTCTATACATTTTTGGATAAAACATTTGTTAATTTTAAAAGGAAAAATATATTCTATTTGCCAAGATGAAAAGTTAGAAGAAGAAATTCTGGGATGGCTATTTTTCAATACATTTTTTAACTAAAATTTTGTTAATTTTAAAAGGAAAAAGATCTTCTATTTGCCAAGCTTTTATTTAATTAAATATATAAAAAAAATTTCTTGGACTTTAGATGACGTGGATTCCCTGTCATCTATTTATTTTTTGCGGTACCAATGTGATTCCCCTTCATCTACATACTTTTTGCGGCGACTAAGATGATGGAGATTCTCCGTCATCTATCTACTTTTCGTGGTACCTAAGATGATGGGATTCCTCATTATCTAAAGTCTACGTGGAGTAACTTAAGATGACAGGGAATCCCCGTCATCTATATACTTTTTGCGTTGACTAAGATGACAAGGATTCTCCTTCATTGTAATCCCTTATAATGACAGTTTTTTCAAATGATTAAAGATGACAGTCGGTCAGCCATCAATATAGGGTTATAATGACAGATTTTACCCGTCATCTAACTCCCTTTTTGTAATAGTGTGATGAGTCATCGCATGAATATGGAATATGCCAAAATGAGAGAAAATGAAAAACTGTTTTTTTTTTAAATTGTAATAAAGGCTAATATATATATATTAGTCTATAATAGCTCTTCAAACAGTTCGAAAAAACGCAACTTAAAAATAAAAATACGCCAATAACATAAGTCTTTAACTGTGTTAATATGAAAATAAACTTCTCGTTCAAAAGTTTTTCAAGAGATTCTAACCTCACTTAATTATATATCCTAGGTTAGAAAATTATAAAAAAAATCTCCTCCATACTTAAAATTAATTAATTAAATAAATACACTTGAATTTGATCTTAGGGTAAAATATTTTCCTTGACCTTACAATTTAATATTTCATACTCGTTTTAGCTTAAAGAAAGCATTGTAACATACAAGTTGCAGCAAAATTGAAAAGGCAGTACACCACTACGGAGGTTCAAATACTTGGGGATTTTGCCAATCAGATTCGATAAAGATTGCATTGGTAAGTTGGTAACATATACATGCATTTATGCAACTTACAGAATGGTCTTTTACCATACCCATGTTTTATTTTTGTGACAATTTCATCTAGAATTTTTTACCCTGTTACCACTGTGGTCCTTTCTTTTTCTTGATTAGTTAAATCTTCTTACCCATTTCGTACTCATGACTTCAATTTTGTCATTAGCATTTAATTTCCTCTACCGCTGTTCATTAACTACACTTTCTTTATCCATGGTGATTTGTATAGGTTCACTTACACAAATAACATCTAGCAAAAATCATCCGGCATATGTAGTAGATTGCGTGCATGTTATGTGAATAATAAAAGTAGTTAAAAAATGTTTTAGATGGTTGTAACTTTAACGAGCGAAATGAAAAAAGAAAAAAAAATAGAACTATGGATAATAAGCAAGCAACAATTAAAGATTTAAAGTGAAAAAATTGCTTGAAAATTTATATTTACGAGTATAATGTTACTTTTTTGGAAAAATTTGACCCTTTGACAGATTCAATAGAGCAACTTCATAACTAATGTTAGCTTCAAAATGAGATTTACATTTGCGTTCACATTTGCATTTACATTTGCATTCATAGATTTTTCAAGTTGTTATTATTGTCATAGAAATTTTGAGATCTGGTTCTCTCATGTTTAGTTGAGATATCGATCTAGACAATTAATTTAAATGAAGGCTAGCTTATATTAACTTTCATAAATTCATATATATGTATATATATCAGTCTTTCATCCATCCCTAAAGAAAAACTACTTCAAAATTTGTCTACACATATAATGTTACTTTTTTGGACAAATTTGACCCTTTAACAGCTTCAATAGAGCAACGCCATCACCCTTATAAACGCCATCACCCTTTGCATCCATAGAGCATAATTAGATTCTTCAAGTTGCTACTAAATCCATAGAATTTCAGAGATATAATTTATCTCATGTTCAATTGAATAAGAGAGAGATCTATTCGATCTAAACAGTTAATTTAAATATATATATATATATATATATATATATATATATTCAGTTTTTCATCCAGACCCTTGATGTAAATCTCTTAGTAGTAAGAGGAGGTGATGCAGAATAAGAGTACATGTGGAGTTACTCTCCAGAAACTGGTTAACTAGTTTATGACAGTTGTAGTAGTTGTTTGATAGTGACATCAAGGCTACATTCAGACCACCAACTAAGTCACCTTTTTAGATACAAATGGGTGACCTTTTAAGCCTACAATAGTAAGGACAGTTGGACAAACATGCCATTTTAAGAAATAACCTACACTAACATTTATCTAAGTATATATCTCCCAAATTTTTAAAATAAATGAATATGTTTCATATTATTTTCAAGTGATATATATATAGATTATGAAATAATTTTCTAACTTCATCCTATAAAAATGAGTTCGTAGACCTATCTTCATAATCATCATAAAAAGTTGCTTGAATTATTGAGACTTTTCTATAGGTATTATTGGAGACTATAAAATTTCAATACTCCTCCTAATTTGCTGTTACGTATCTACACATATAATATTAGGAAAAAACGAATAGGCTATTGCAATATAAAACTCACTATCTTGATATCAAACTACGTGAAAAAATTGAAGAGAAAATCTCTAGTTGTCCTGAAATTCACGGACTCCTTGATATCAATGCTTATCATGGTTTTGTCATAAGCATCCCAAAGACTCTAGTCTCATAATCATCATTCAAAACTTACTAATGTATCTCCCAATATATTTTAAAATAAAAAAATATGCATTATATCATATTCAAGTGCCTCATTCTTATATGTGCATGAAATAATTTCAAAGCATTGTTATTTTAACGTTGTGAATGATTTTTTTTCTACTAATCAAGGATTGTAAGAAAAATTATTGATAATGGTACACTTATCTGAGTATTAATGAGAGAGAGAGTTTAGGAACAATAAATTGTAAGGGGGGAATGTTTTATGTTATCTATGCTTGAGTTGTATTGAATGCTTGAGTTGTATTGAATGTTTGAGTTGTATTGAATGTCTGAGTTTCACTAAATACACTGCCTTTATATAGACTTCCTAATTTACATGAATTAATTAGAGTAATAATAAGAAAAAAAGGGAGATGTTCCTGCCAAGTATGACCCTCCTTCCATTCCTTACTTGTCATTTTCATCTGTCTCATTCAGCCACAAAATAGTCATAGTCACTTGGTGATTTCTTGTGGTTCGAGCCAGTCAGTCTTAGCTACTTGGTGGCCTGCCATTCTATCTCGTCCGAGTCATTCAATGACCTAATCAATCATGCCACTTGACTGTCGTTCTGGATCCCTTTCGTCCGTTCTGGTTCTTCTTCTAATCCTCATCTTCCCGCTCTTGCACAGTTTAGCGAGTGCTTTACCCTAGGGGTGTGCAGAATTTTTACGAACCGACTAAACCTAACCGAATCGGTTCAGTCTGTTCTTTTTCTATAGTAATTGTAATCGGTTCATTTAATTTAAGTAACCGAACTTTCGGTTCGATTATATTTTACAATAAACATGTAATCGGTTCGAACCGATTACAACTATTTTTTAATATACATATATAGATTAGACATAAATTATGAAAAATTAATAAATTAGACACAAATTAGATATATATTATTAAAAATTAGATATAATTATTAATTAGACGTATAAATATATATATTAATTGTCTTGAGTGTTGATATTTTCAATTTAATGAATTTTGCTATTTTTTCTAAAAATTTTATGATTGTAGCCGAACCGGTTACATGTAATCAAACCGAACCGATTACTTCGATTTCATTGTTCTTTTGGTTACACAGGTTTGGTTTGGTTTGGTATTTTAGGTAATCAGTGAATTCGGTTCAATTACAAAAATTCCTTACTAACCGACCGAACCGAACCGTGCACACCCCTACTTTACCAGTTCAGTATAGTTCTCCGAGACTCGACTGTTTATGGGTGCCTCGCGACTTCAGTCTTGTAATTCTTTTCCACTTTTTTACCGCTTTCCGCAAACCCTTAGGTAGGTCCTCATTGTCCATGTGGCAGTAGGTATTTTTTACCTCTTCGGCGATACTCGTCGAAGTGCAATGAATGTTTCCAGCATACGTCCAATTTTAGGAGAGTGGTTCTCTTTGGTTCATCTTTACAATCTAGGATTTTCTTTTATCTTGCAAAACATTAATTGTTGCATAAGAAAAGTCATTATTTTTAATAATAAAATGACATACCATCATTGCCTCGTTTCTAGGGTTGCTGACACGCTCCTTAAATTTTTTTTATCTTTATGTCATCTTATCTTGCCGTGACACGCACACGTGCATGATTCTTTTTTTATTTCCCATGCACGCGTTTCATTCAACATTCTTGCATAGTGCATATTTTTGGTCCGTTAGCTTTCTTCAATCGAACTATCGCATTGCCATTGGTTTACCGATAATAACCAATTCATTACATCTCTTCTCATGCGCCCGTCATTTGCCCTTCCCCCTTTTAGAACTAGTGTCTTTTCACTTTCAATTTTATTAAACGTTTTGAACTCAATTTTGGCGTCCGTGGCTTGTATCACATAGTGGTTTCCCTTATTTTTTCTTTTCACGCTCATTTCTACCTTCTATAAGTCACCCATCTTCCCTTCTTCGTCTTTGTTATTTCTTTTCTGCTCGCTTTTCTGTTTCACATTTCTTTCCTCGGTAGCAATGGAGGAGCATCCATTTAAGGTCATTGTTCCCAAAATCAGAAATATGAATGAATTCAATTGTTTCCTTGACCTTCATCGGGACGCCTTCCCGTCAGACGTAGTTTGTGGTTTCAGGGAAGGAATCCCTGAATCCTTCCCATGTAATCTCATATATTAATTTTCTCTAGCCTCGATGTATATAGCATTATGTTTAAAACTTCATTTCTCTCCTCTTTGTCAAGAAATTTTTAGTACCTTCACTATTTCCCCTTCTCAATATACACCTAGTACTTACAGGGTTCTTTTAGGGATTGAAGCCCTCAATTGGAGGAATAATTTAAATATAAGTATAGATGAAATCCACGCTGTGTATATAGTGAAAAGGCTCAGACTGTCCTATTACTTAGCTCCCCACGCAAGTGAGAAGCAAGGAGAACTAGTCACTGACCTCCCTAGTGGGAATAAAGGCTGGGAGGAGGGTACTCTTCTCATAGGTGGAAACTGGAGTGGCGACGACCGCTGGGTCATTCCCGGGATCTGGGGAGAGTTCAATAAGGGGTCGGAGCTCCCCTTTCATTTTATTTTTCTGCTTATGTTTAACTTTGTTGTATTTACCTTTTTCTTAAGTACTAACTTGTGATTGTTTTATGTAGACAAAAATCTGAACAATAGGTCTTTTACTCTGAAAGAAGTAGTCGAGTGACTTCGTGCCACCTACGATTGCCCGAAACAGGAGTGGAGAGATCTTCTTAACCCAAGGAGAGAGATCGAAGTCACGGTCGGGTGCAGTTCCTGAGTTTGTTGCCCCTTTATCTTCTGCAACAGAAGTCCCTCGGGCCATCCCCATTATAGTCATTGTTCTCGCTTTTCACCAAATAGTCTGGTCAAGTTCTTCAGAATCAGAGCGGGAATAAGAGGGGTTTGCTCAAGAAGAAAGAGAACATGAGGCTCGACGGGAAGGTGCATAGAAGGAAGCAGAAAAACATGATGCGGTTTCCGTTTGGCGTATAACGCGCTCGAGATGTCGAAATGTCTTAGGAGTAGCTTGTGCAGGATACCTAACGAGAGAAAATGCCAAAAGATGGGGAACGCCATCTCGTCAAGTGCCACTTCAAGAGATGTTACTCTCCCCATCCCGGATCTCCCTACTCCCATTACTGGTATCCTTGCCCCCATTGATGAGGTTTCCCCTGTTTCGGAGAGGACTGTCGCACATCCTCCCTCGCCTCTTAAGAAGTCAATCTCCCCTTCGTCTGGTTCCTCGCATCTGTCTGAGGAGATGGGTGTTTGGTGGTGGCGGCGATACCCTACGGCTCATCGGTTCCCGCTGATGACAACTTCCTAAAGGACCACTGTTCTTCACATGTGGTTGTGAATGGATCATGTCTGACGCGATCGCTCATGTACTCAGCCAGATGTCCATCCATGACAAGGTTCTCATCTTGAGTCATTCTCTGATGCATGTACTTTCATTTTTGCCTATTACACGTTTATTTTTCTGTGTAAATTTCTTTCCGATTTTGATTAACACTTTTTGAACAGGTCGTGACTTACCACAATGAGCTCAAGAGGATATTTATGCTGATGATGAAGAGATAGTCAGTTGTGGAGAAAGGTGATGGAGACAGCCAAGGTTTACAACACCATTACCTCAGAACGAAATGATCTTAAGAAGGTGGAGGTTGATCTTCAACGAGTTGTTGCCTGTTTGACTTCCGAGCTTGATGTGACTATGGCTAATTAGTCGAAGCTTGAGTGGTCTTTGAGAAAGGCAGAGAGGATCGCCAAGATAAGCGGGAAGAACATGTCCGTTGTTGAGGCAAAGTTAGCTGAGTCTGAGGATGCTTTGGCTGAGGCCAAGGATGCTTTGGCTAAGTCACGTGAACGAAAGGCTGGACTTGCAGCCGAGTACCAGGCCATGGTTGATGAGTACGAGCAGATGCCTTATACGGTGGGTTACCACGACGCCAAGACTGATATACCTCATCATATGTCGCTGTTCCACTTCCTGACGAGCCTGCTGATCCTGAGGCTGATTTTCCCGCTTCCACTACTGAAGCGTCTACTGATGTTAGGCCCGAGGACACGAAGGCATAACATTTTTTCATTTTTTCTTTTCTCTCACTTTTCATTTTCTTTGTACATTTTTCTTGTTTTTCTTTGAAATCATTTTGTAGTTTTTTACTTTTCAATGAAATGACTCATTTCTTTAATATGTTCATCAATCACTTTATTTCATTCTTAACACTTCCTATAAGTTCATCAATCAATTTTCTCTAGCTTTCTTGACTGCTTAGTGAATTTTCATAATAAATAAAATATACTTTTCCCTTTTATAGTTTCCATGGTTAATTTTGTAGACATTTAAGTAAAATTATCAACTACTTAGTCATTTAAACATTTACAAGTTTTTTCAAGGAATGACTAGGCAAGAGTATGTTTACCAGTTTTGACTGTTTTTACTTTTCATCTTTTGATGCTGGAATTCCCTTCCCATTTATTACAAATGGGCCCATTGGAGTCGCATGCTTCCATGGTTTTTCCTTTTTCAGTTATTTTTCTTTTTGAGAGTAGGGCTTAAGGGTTTTTCATGCCCCTAGTTTTTTCTGAGAGTAGCACTTATGAACTACCCCTCCCAAAAGCTTTTTATGCCATTAGTTTCTTTTGGGAGTAGGACTTATGAACTGTCCCTCACAAATACTTTTTATGCCTTTGATCCTTCTGGGAGTATGACTTATGAATTGTCCCTCCCAAGGACTTTTTATGCCCTTAGTTCCTTTTCCATAGTGATTCAACTGAGGAGAGAAGATTGGCGCCACTATTTTTATGTGGAAAACCCTTGCGGGAAAAAAACCACGGGAAATATGTCTCATTATAATGGATTTCCTTACACAAAATATTTTTTTTAGATGAATTGAGTTCTATGGTTTCTGCAATTTTGTTCCCTCTTCCTTGTCCAAGTGGTAATAACCGCTTCCTTTTATTTGGAAGACTTTTAAGAGGACCATGTCTCTTGTTTGGAATTCCCATTTTCTCACATTCTTCTGGAAATAAGAAATAAAGGCTATTCTGATCAGGGTCGCTTCCCTTCTTCCCTCTAGTTTATCAATACTATTTCTTAGGAGTTCTCTATTTCATTGTTCATTTAGCTCGGATCTTTTGGTAGGGCTTTCAATTTCAACTGGAATGATCACTTCTGCTCTGTATGCTAATGCGAACGGGGTTTCTCCCGTTGTCTCTATCGTGATCGTTCTGTATGCCCATAAGACTGCGGGTAGCTCTTCCACCCATTTTCCATTGGCAAATTCCAGCCGTTTCTTCTTGTTTTCAAAGTATGACCTAGTTTGAACTTTTTGCTTGCACGTTCCCCTGTGATAGTAAAGCGTGGAGAAGTAAGGGTGTTCAACGGTCGGTCTGGTTGGATTTTTAGAGGAAAACGAGACCGGACCGAAAATAACGGTCCTCCTATATGGAGGACTGAACCGACCAAAACACTGCAAAAAATCTGAACCGACGAGACTGAATTTTAACGGTCGGTTCAAACAGATTTTACGATCTAAGTACGCATTTTATACGCGTGATAAATACGCATAATTTTTAGATTAAAAATTTAATACACGGTTAATTCATTGAATGTATTATACGCATGATAAGCATGCCTTATTTCAAGGCATGCTTTAATAGCACATGCATGTGGGCGCTTACTTCATCATGAGTAGGTACATGTAGCACTTTTATAACTCATTCCCACCTTAGCTCTTTATTTTCTTTCCGATGTGGGAATAGGGAAAAGTCACTTTTTACTTGGAAAAATAATATATATATATATATATATATATTATACAATCGGTCTGGTCGGTCTGGTCGGTCCGGTCCAAAATTGGTTAAAATTCAAGACTGAACTGAAAGTTTGATCCTCTCTAGAAGGAGGACCAAAATGACCAAATATGAGAAAAAACAGTCCAGACTGATCAACTTTGGTCCGGTCCGGTTCGGATTATACGGTCTCGATGATTTTTGAACACCCCTATGGAGAAGCTATTCATGATCTTCAGATCTTCATAAAATATTTTACAACTTTCTGGTGAAGTGAAGTCTATTTTCAGATACCAAGATCTGGGAGATCCCTTACCTGCACAACAAGCTTTTCCGTAGGAACCCTTTTACTTCTTGTTCATAGATTCTGGCAAAGGCTTCAGACTCAATCCATTTAGTAAAATAATTTGTTGCTGCCAATTAAAAGCACTTTTGGGAAGATGCTATGGGCAGTGGCCCAACAATGTCTAGGACCTACTATATGAACGACTAAGGACTAGCCACAGTTTTGAGTTTTACAAGGGCCATCTTTGTTACAGGTGCGAAACGCTAACACTTGTCACACCCTTTTCGCATATTGATTGGCATCTTGATGCATTCGGGGCCAGTAGTATCCTTCATTCATGACTTTATGGGCTACTGATATGCCCCTAGTATGGTTTTTTCATATTCCCTCATGAATTTCTGTAACCATATATTAGGCCTCCTTTTCTCGTAGACACTTCAGGTGCGATCCTGCAAACATTTTCTTATATAATACCCCGTTAATCATCGTATGACTGGCACCCTGTTGTTGAACCTTTTTGGCAAATAATTTATCTTTAGGAAGCGTTTTTCTACAACTAGGCGGATTATGTCGTCCTGCCAACTGGGTTCCCGTTCAACTTCTACATCAGCCATGTTACTCCACGGAGCAAGATGCTTGGGTTCTTCAAAATTTCTACGCGGACGTTTCTTTTGTAGGGGAAGCTAAATGAAGATCCCATATTTTTTAGGGCATCAGTGTGCCTGTTCTCAGTTCTTGAAATTTGTTGGATCTCATATTCTTTTATCATGCTGGGGAGATCCTTTACTCATTGTAAATTATTCACCATTCGTTCATCTTTTGCTACGTATTCCCCTATGACTTGTTTCACAATCAACATGGAATCACATAAAATTTTAACATTAGTCACCTCATATTCGTATAGCAGGGATTCTCCCGCGATAAGTGCTTTATACTCTGCTTCATTATTTGACGCAATGAATTCAAAGGAGATGGAATGTTCTAATATTTTTTCGAAGGGAGTTTGTACTATTACCCCTGCTCTTACTCCTCTACTACTTGAAGCATTGTCAACAAAGAGTTCCCAAGTTCCATCTTCCCCCGTTTGGTGGGTTTCCTATTCGACTTCCCCTTCTATGAAGTATGCTATGAAATCTGCTAACGCCTGCCCTTTTTATCGAACTCCAAGGTTCGTAATTGATGTCGTACTAGCTTAGCTCATCATTAATGGGAGAATTGGTTAATGCCTTGATGCCGTGGGCTTGGAAATAATGTCTTAGTTTTCGTGCCAGAGTTACAATGGCCAGTACTAGCTTCTCCATTCGTTTATATCTTGTCTCCGCTATCATGAGACTTTTGCTCACGAAGTATACATGTATCTATTTCCTTTCCTCTTCTTTGATGAGTACTGCACTGACAGCCTCCGTGAAGACGGCTATGTATAACAGAAGCTCCTCGTCGGGAATAGGTTTGGAGAGTGAAGGGGAGCTGTTAGATACTCTTTAACTTTGGCAAAGGCTTCTTCCTAGTCTTTATTCCAACCGCTCATCGAGTTTTCACTACAAAAAATATTGCATTCTACAAGATTTAAATACAAAATTTGTAGTCTCCTCTTATTAAAAACTCAAAACAACAAGATTTTTTAAGAATCAAGTCAAAATAATTCTTGTTAAAAGTTAAAAAAAGGTGTGAGGGCAAATTAAACAAAATCAGGACTTAAAAAAATTTGGAGACGAGGGACATAAGTTGTTTCCTTCTCGAGCTCTCTTAGAAGCCCAAATCTTTGATTTTTAGAGAGAAGCTCACTTCGTTGCTTCTCTCTCTCTCGATTCCTTTCAAATTTTGATATCCTCAAATTTTTAGCTCTGGTCCCTCTCTTTCTCTATTCTTCTCCAGATCCTCTTTCTCGCAGCTTCTCCCTTTTAGACCACCTAGGTCTAGTCCATTGACGAAGAAGAGAGAGTAGAACTCATCGATTAGCTTCTCTCTCACTCTCTCATTCAAAAACAAAGAGTGAACTAGGGTTTTCATCAAATTTCAGGTTTGATACTCTGGTCTCCTTCTCCTTCGTGTCTCTGATCTACTCTGTCTGAAGCCTTTTACTACGTTGTCTGAAATTTGTGTAAGGCTTTTGAATCTGTATATGTGCTTTAATATCTGTGAATCGAGGTGGGTTTTATGAATACTTTAGTCTAAATGTATGAGGGGGATGGTTTGTCATTATTGGGCATTCTGCTGAAATCCAATCCCTGGAAGTAGAAGCTTTCTATAGCGGTCTATATGATTTACCTTTCTCAAAAACATGATAAGTGTTTAGATTTCTTCTTTATAGTCCTTCCATCCTTTCCGAGTAACGTTCTTGCAGCTTTGAAGAAAGTTTTTCCATCAGCAAAAATAACACGCTTAGGAATTTCGTAAGCAATTATTTGAACGTGATGTTCCCCTGTTATGTTTTTCAAATGCAGTATTGCTTACTTCCTGCCATTTTGGGTGGAACATAATGAAAAATATACTATTGAGGCCAATCAATAAATGCAATTTAGGATGTTGAGAAATTTTTTAGTTTCTTCATGTGATCTTTCTAAAATAAAAAGATTTGAGATTTTGAATGGAATGTTCAATATTTTGCTGAAGATGTTAATCAAAATGTTCAATAAATTTGTTGAAGATGTTAAGGAAAATTCTTAGTTGGTTTAAACTATTTTGTTCATTATTGCGGATTAGATAAATGCCTTCATAAGGTAATGGCTATGCGTGGAAAGCACTATGACTCTTCAGTTTTTAACTAGCTTATACATGGATGATATTAACAAAATTTTCCAGAAAACTTCAGGATAACATTTGAGTGAGCCGTGAGGACTCTTACTGCTTAGGAAGATGGAAAAGGAAAGTAAAACACAGTAACAAAATAGGTCAAATTAAACTTTTGTTCAAACATCTAACAAGGATAAGTTATTTTATATATAAAAATAAAGGGAATAATGGCTCACAAATTGCTTATCTTTGGGGTCTGAAAGCTGAGACGTTGACATTGGCTTGAAGAACTAAGCATCAACATGAGATAATGCCACATTTTTCTAGTTAGATAATACAATTTCTATTACCTCTATGCCCTAGATTCTACACCATTCCTCTTCAGGTTTTCTGTTTAGAAGATGATGCACTTACCCTCTTGATGCAACTGATCCCTTATTTATTAACATTGGGACAACATTCATTGAACGACAATAAAAGGCGGGATTAATGCCAATAATATTTAATTATGCATATAAAACTTTAGGGCAGTTACAACCTTTTTGTCAATTTTCCTAGTTAATTCCTATGTCTGGAACTACCTTTATGGTTAGAATATGGGAGGACTGGGCACATATACAGCTGGTATGGTTTACTTTCCCTTTTTATAATTTCTATCCTCAGACTTATGTAAAGAGTGATAACTTTCTACTCATTTAAAAAGTAAATGGCCTTTCTTTTTTTCTACATTGATTGGTTGAAGAAAAACAACGACGAAAATCTGAATGATCATATATCTTATCTAATCATGAATGGTATAAAACACAATGACTTGATATTGGTAAAATAGTTGCATTCTTATGACATATCACTTTATGATATAACTCCATATTCCGGGAATATCTATAATATCACTCGTAGTCTCGTGTCATGTGTTATATTTTTCTTCTACCGTAGTGATACTTTTGATGAGAACACTCCACCCATTGGTGACCCAGACTACATCTCTTCTTTAGGTGCATCTATCTTTAGGGGAATGAAATCTGGTGACAGCGATGCTGTTTGGATAATGCAGGTGATATTGAATTCCATTTTTTCCCATTTTAGACATGTTTTAAAACTTTTTCTTCAATTTCCATCCCCATGAATGTTGGACAACAATTAAGTTAGAGCATTCTACTTTGGCTCTTACTTTCTTATATATATTATCCTCTTTCTTTGCTTTTGAGAAAATGTTTTTTTTGTGTATGTTTTTATTTGCTAATTGATTCTTTCTTTCTTCATGCTAGGGATGGATGTTTTCATATGATCCATTCTAGAGGCCACAACAAATGAAGGTCATTTATATTTTTCTAATTTTATCTGTATATCATGTACTTTTCATATTCTAGGAACACTAGCCACTTATATTTTTCATATTTTTATCTGTATATCATGTACTTTTCATAATTTTCTATTTTTATTTGTGATTTTTGTCGATGTTGCTCTATTTTGTCATTGCTGCTATAAAAGTTTAACTCTATACCCGACCACTTTTTACGATCAGAAAGATGTGCGGTTGAAATGAATTGCAATGTTACGTAATGTAAGCCAAAAGTGGAAGGTATTGAGCAGTTGGAGTTGAACATTCTGGCACAATGCATAATCATTTATCTTACTCGAACTTAATATTCTTCTGAAGGTTGCTGTTTCTGCTGTTTATTCTAAGAATATGGTAGTTTTACTTAACTCTTTCTCTTATATGGATAATTCTTGTGCTCTTGTTGGTCTATATATGAGTTTTGCTACTAATGGTAAAAATCAGGTTGTATCTCATATTTTTATCGCTATTAAAGTTAGTTCTACTTCTCATGTTGAATGTTTTATAGATTCCCTACTTATTTAATAACTAATAGTAGTAATTTGATAGTTCCCCAAAATCTTTTTCTTCTAATATTAATGCTCTTGTGGCTTAATTCATATTGATATCTCCATGCTTAATGGGATGAACAAATTATTGATTATTGCTTACAATTAATTGTAATTGTAGTGTATATTAGTTGTGAAAAATTTAAACAAGTACATTGACTATATATTTTCTTTAAAATGCAGGACCTACAATCCCTTGAAGGTTTTCAACATGGCATCAAATTTTGAAAAGTTAAGTAGTGAAAAATTGAAGTTATTTTATAGAGTCTGTGAAACTTTTAGATGCTTTTTATTTTTTAAAAATGAATGTTGTATTAGAAGACTAACTAAGTACTAATACTTTTAGATTATACTTATGGATGATACTTTTGGATAATATTTTATAAAAATGAAATGACGTTTGAATGTATTTTAGTCTAGTAATGTATTAATTTTGAATGTTTAAATAGGTACGTAAACAAGTGCATATAAATTGATTGTAAGAAACTAGCATTTATAAAATGCCAGGAAAATCTCTTTATAAGAGGCATGATTTATGACAGAAAACTATATCAATTAGATTCAAAAAACCTTATGGTATCTGATTTAATAGGATACAAAAATACATGTGAATGTTAATTCACAAGTATTAAAAATACATGTTGAATACATTCAATAGGTGTCTGAAAATTCTATTATATAATATTCTACATGAATCGAAAAACCCCTGTAAGAAGTGAGAGACCATATGGTTCTTCACATGAGACATTGCGTCTTGTAAAAAATGAGAACTTTTAATATGAGGGGTTGTCACAGGCACCGCTATAAACTTGTTGATTACTTTTTACAGGGTTTTCTGCCTCTTCTAGTATTTTCCTCAACCTCTGGAAGAAAGGTTTGCATCTGTCCGTTGATCTGGAGATGAACCTGTTTAGGGGGGCCAATCTTCCTGTTAACCCTTGGATTTATTTTAGGTTTCGAAGGGACCTCATTTCTGTGATTGCCTTCACCTTGTCCGGGTTTACTTCGATTCTCAGTTGCATAATTAGGTGTCTAAGGAACTTTCCCGCTACCACTCCAAAAGTGCACTTCTTCGGGTTCAGCTTCATGGAATTTCACCTTAGAATAGAGAAGACTTCTTTAAAGTCCTGAATGTGGTATTCTCGTTTCTTACTTTTGACCAGCATGTCATCAACATAGACTTCTTTATTCTTTTTTATTTGCTCGTGGAAGACCTTGTTCACCAGCCTTTGATAGGTTGCACTTGTATTTTTTAGACCAAAGGACGTGCCTTTGTAGTAAAAGTTGTACTCAGTAATGAAAGAGGTTTTTTCTTATCAGTTTGGAACATTTTCACTTGATTTTTACCTAAGTAAGCATCTATAAAGCTGAGAAGTTTGTGCTCTGAAGTGGAGTCTACCATTTGATCTATCATTAGTAGCGGGTATTCATATTTGGAGCATGCGTTGTTTAGGTTAGTGAAGTCGACGCAAATCCTCCACTTCCCGTTCTTCTTTCGTACCATCAATACGTTAGCTAGCCATTCGAGGTAGTTTACGTCTATGATGAAGTCCACTGCCAAGAGCTTCTCAACCTCCTCTTTGATCGTTTGATTCCGTTCAGGAGTGAAGCTTCTCTTCCTTTGTTTCACAGGTTTCACAGTGGGATCTGTGTTCAATTTATGGCAGATGATCTCTTCTAGAATTTCGGGCACCTCATGTGTTATCGTTGTAAATATATCTCTGTTTCCCTTAGAAATTCTATCAACTTCTTTTTCTCATTTTCCTGGAGACGGGCGCCAACTTTGGTTATTTTCTGGGTCTCTTCTTCCAAACATATGGGTTCCGTTTCCTCTCATGCCTCGTATCTCAGGCCATCTTGTCCATTTTCCAATGATTGCTATAGATCTGTGGATCTTTTTCCTTTGGCCTTCTCTTTAGTCTTTTTCTTTGTGGATTCTAAAGCGGTCAATGAACAGATGTGAGCCGCGGTCTGGCCGCCTCTTACTATTTTTCACTCCCTCTGGTGACGTGTACTTCAACACTTGGTAGAATGTTAAGGGTACAACCTTCATTTTGTGGAGCGAGGTCCTCCTCAGCATCGTTGTGGTGTCCGTCATGTTCCAGATCGGAGTCGTTGAACACTAGCTGCGAATCCTCATTGCCATTTGAGGACTTCTGCTGATGTCTTTCTAGCGTTGACCGCTTGCAGTATATCTTCCTTTCCGTTCTTGTTGTCCCCTCTTATTCGGTTAATGTTGTAACCGTGTCGATGATGTGGAGGGGCTGCTTTCCCTTATCTTATCTGTCTTCTTCTCGTCTGTCTTTCTCAATCTCGCATTTCTGTTCAGCTTTTTTCACAAATTGGCTAAGGTATCATTCTTTGATCAGCTGCTCGATATAGTTTTTAAGTTGGAAACAGTCTCGCGTGTAATGCCCATTGTTTTTATGATAGGAATAATATTTATTTTTATCTTTATAGCTAGGTTCCTTTATGAACGGGGCCGGTCTTTTCGGCCAAGGTTTATTTTTAATTGTTTCTAATATTTGGTTGATCGGGATGGTCAACGTTGTTTAGACTTTATCCCTCGGGTGAACTCTGTCAAAATCTCACCTCCGGTGGGTATTCTTGTCTTGTTGGACATTCTTCCCATCCGTTCTTTCTGTTTGGTCATGCTTCCTTCTTTCAGGTCTTACACTTCTTTCCCACTTCTAGGATTCTTCTTTTTTCCATTTAACCATTCTTCGCATACTCCTCTTCTCTTCCTCCAGGATAATATAAGCATGTGCCTGTTGGAAAACCTCTGCTATAGAAAGGGGCTTCATCTTAGACAGATCCTCGAAAAAGGATCTGAGTGTACTCTCGCAGGGACTCCCCTTCCTTGGTTGAGATTGTCATTAGGTGTTCCGAGTCTTCCATGATGGTATAGTACGTTGAGTATTATTCTACAAAAATGGAGGACATAATAGTGAAGCTCGTGATCGAGTGCATTGGTAAGGAGTAGTACCACTTCAAAGCCGCCCCGTCTAGACTCGTGGGGAATATTCCACACATCAACTTGTCATCGTGTTGGTACAACGCATATCTTGTCTGAATCGTCGAAGATGGTCTACGAGATCAGAATTTCCTTCGTAACATTTGAATCTGGGTGTAATGAATAATTTAGGTACGGGCGCTGCTAGGACTTCTGGGCCTAATGGCGTCTGAATAAGAGATTCAAGGTCACTTTTTCCTGTACTCCCAAGATTTCTTATCTCTAACATCTGTTGGTTGAACAGTTCTTCTATCGCTTACTTTGACATGACTCAGGATTGTCGAGCCTCTCATGTAGCTTCCTTCACAAGGTATTGCGACTGGATTTCTTCTTCCCATCCCATATTTCTACTATTCTCGTGGTTCCCTTGCCTTCCGTCTCGATGGTTGCCCCCGAAGTGGGTTTCCTGTTCATCATTGTTTTCCCGTTCATCATCGTTCACCAGCTGGCTAACCTCTGCTCGCATTTTTTTGAGTTCCTGTTGTAGTGTGTTGATATTCTGTTGCACATTCTGCCATGCATTATGCATTACTTCAATGTTCCTCTATTCCATCTCATGCATCCCATTTAGGATTATCTGCAGCATTTCTGTGGGTGTTGTTGGTTGATCTACGTGTTCATCTTCATTTCTGGGCATGTTGTCTCCATTTAGAGTTGCGTTAAATCTAGTTCTAGGCATGTTTATGGATTTGTAGGGTGGGTCTCTTGAGCATTTCTCTAACTCTCAATGAAAGCACAAAAGTGTAAAAAAAATTTCGCTAATCAAGGATTAAAGGGAAAAAATTTGATAAGGGTAGACTTATATGAGTACTAATGTGTGTGTGTGTGTGTGTGTGTGTGTGTGTGTGTGAGAGTTTAGGAACAAGAGATTGTAAGGGGTAAATGCTCTGTGTTATCTATGTTTGAGTTGTATTGAATGTTTGAGTTTCACTTAGTACACTGGCCTTATATACGCTTTCTAATTTACATGAATTAATTAGAGTAATAATAAAAAAAGGGGAGATGTTCCTGCCAAGTATGACCCTTAATCCATTCCTTACTAGTCATTTTCACCTGTCTCACTCAGCCACCAATCAAGTCACTTACTGATTTCTTGTGGTTCGAGCCAGTCAGTCGTAACCACTTAGTGGCCTGCCACCGTGTTTTGTCCGAGTCATCCAGCTACCTAATTAATCATGTCACTTGATTGTCATTCTGGATTCCCTTCGTCCGTTCCCGTTCTTCTTCTGATCTTCATATTCCCGCTCTTGCACAGTTTAATGAGTGCTTTACCCGTTCACGTCAGTTCTCCGAGTCTCGACATCCTTTTTTTGGAGCAATGGGTCCCCTTAGTCTTTTCCCATTCTTGAAGGCATGGGTCCCCTATCTGTCGGTTCCCGTTAACTAATCACTTTCTCACATTCTGATACTCTTTCCCATTCTAGTACTATTTCCCGTTCTGATACTCTTTCCCGTTCTTGAAGTGAAGATCTCGGTTCTTGAGATGTTGGTCCTGTCCTTGAGGTGTTGATCATCTGTTTATGAGTGTCTCGTGACTTCGTTCTTGTAACCCGTTTCCGACTTTCTATCGCTTTCCCCGAGCCCTTAGTTAAGTCCCCCTATTCACGTGGCAGTGAGTATTTTTTACCTGTTCAAACGTAACAAAGTGTGTTTTGTCATAAGTATTCTGAAACGTAGGCTCCGGGTATTTGTACGTCTATCTTCATAATCATCTTCCAAAACTGCTTAAATTATGAAAACTTTTCAGTAAGTATTATTGGAGATCATGAAAATTCATCAACCCTTGTAAGTTGCAATCACGTGTCTACATATATAATATTCAAAAGACGATAATGAATAGGCTATTGGGATAAAAAAACTTACTAACTTGATATCAAATTAACTGAACCGATTACAATTACTATAGAAAAAGAACCGACCAAACCGATTCGGTTCGATTATGTTGGTTCGTAAAAATCATCCACACCTCTACTAGGTTGTCCCTAAACTCACCATCTCTTTTACATAATTTGATATTGATCGTTAAAATTTTCAGTACTCCGACGATGCTCAAAATTTTCCTCTCAAACCTCTCCCTTCCTACTCAATATGTTTAATACCCAATCTATCCTTTAGTCTACAACTAATTTATAATGTAATTAATTCAAGAGTATTTTTGGTAAATTAGAAAACAAATGATTCCAGAAAGGGTCTGATGGTCTGAACCATTCTACGAAGGGGGAGAATATAAGACCAAAGGGTCTAATTCAAAGAATGTCAACGGGAATCCAATCAGAGTACACGTACACTCACTATATATATATATAAACTAAAAGATGTATATATTGAAAAATATATGTTTTTTAAGGTCTTAACCTGTTTTATTCAATTGCCAATGAACAAAGATATTAATCGAACATAATAGGAAGTAGGTACCATGAATGAGTCCTTTTGTCTTTGATCAAAGGTTCAATGGCTGCATGTCACCCTCTCTTATCAGGTAGGAATATTGTAGGATAATGCTATAAATTCATTATATTTATATGTGTGGGCAATATATATATATATATATATATANATGTCATCTACATAATATATTAAGCTCATTTTATATTTGTGGAATAATCTGTTGGTATATCTTAAATTAAATACAAGGAAACGTCTTAAGACTTAAATTAAATATGACTAGTTTAAGATGACTTTGTTCCTAAAAACATTATGCACTCAGTTTTTATGTGAAGTATGCTTACATCACATTTATTAAATATCATGAAGTTACATTATATTATGGCCCGAAATTTTGTTTGGTGGATTCACCTCAAAAATAAGAATTCTGGGATGAAGACAAATGGTCTTAGAGACTACCTATATTTCGAGGATGGCAAATTGTAATTCTTCCTACATTTTAAAGTATAGTTTCGATTATCATCATATTTGAAACATATAATGGGAGTAGAATTGAAAAAGTTAAGTTCATAAATAGTAACAAGAGTGGGAGTAGGTTCAAAAAGATTATACAAGTAACAAGTTACAATCTACACTACTCTTATGATTAGCTAGCATTGCGTACAATATATATAACGACTAAGATAACCCTACTCTTAAGATATAAAATAAGCCACTACTGTAAATTTTGGTTTTATTAAAGTGTGTGTGTGCTTGAGTCTTCTCCTTTGTTGTTGCTGTTATTTATCGGCACTCGGTAATAACTGCAGCATGCACAATTGTTAACACACGTTCTTGAGAAATAAAAGAAACTCACGTCTAACTTTTCTCTCCAATGAAAAATAACATCCTCCACGTTCATGGGCTGCAACGTTCTTCTTCCTTCTCTATGTCAGTGACTGGCATATGTATGACTTTTAAGCTGAAATTTGGCACTTAATTGAGCTTCCGATGCTCAATTATGTGACCGTTACATGATCTTGACGCCTGGCAAGTTTATAAGACGTCGGCTTAGTCAACCCCTATGTGAAAGCAATGTGAGAAATTGAGTAAAATTCCAGGGCAAACATAACCATAATAAGTAAACATACAATCTAGCTGGTACAAAGGTGCAATCTCGCTTTGTCATCTTACACAAACAACTCTACGTTTTAGTTTGATAAGTCCATTTATTTGTTTTTTGTGCTCCTTCAGTTTTCTAGCAGTATATCTTACTTTTGGTTTCCAGGATGCGGCTTCCCAGACCTACTATTTCGTCAGCTTTTTGGTTTCTAGCATGATTTTATTAGTAGCCATGATTGAAACTATAATACTCACTATGCAAGGACTACTAGGGTGAAAAGATATTGTATTATGTGAACTATTGATCTTAGGAGGACTATAATGAGAGGACAGACAGACCCACTGACATTAAAGGGAAATAACTTGATGGGATATTTATTTTAACCAATATAAAAAAAGACTAGATTACATAACTATAGTTGACAACTAGTCAATTAATCGAAACAAACTCTAAACCAATTTAATTGACTTATTTAACCGTTATAAATAAATTGTACACACCAAAAATTTCACAATTTAAATTTAAACTTCCAAATTAATGTTTTAGAAAATCTTAGCAAATCGATTTAAAAGAAAATACACCTACAATTATTAAAAAAAACTAAAAACCTACCAAACCACTTTGAACTTTAGTTCATTTTAAACGCACCCTAGAGTAACTATTAAATTCATTTAACTTTGATAAATATGCAACTAACACTAATCAACACTAATTTTATTGTTTTCATCAATGTTTAATGTTAAAGAAACAAAGAGTTTCACTACAACTTTGATAAATAGCAAAGAAATGGTCTTAACCTGGCATATGACAAGGTTCACTGCAACACACACTCCAAAAAGACAACAGCACCAGCATAGTTGGTCTTGAACTGTCATTCCTTTCTTAAAAGCACCCTCTCTTTAGGGGCAATGGACCTTCTTAAGTCAAATATTTAACTAATCCCAATTACATTATTAGTTGCTTATATATATATATATATANATATCAAATGTGACTTATTCTTCAACATTTCATTAACTTAATCATATTTCTTTCACTAATTAAATACTCTCACACGCCGACTAATCGGAGAAGGCGGGTTTATCAGAATCTTTATTTGAATAATAAAATTATAATTACCTAATTGACACTGACCGACCGTTTTTTTATGTAATCTCAAACATGATAAGCTATGTGCACAAACTCATACTAAAATACTTAAAGACAGTACTATACTCTAATTATGTATTTTTTTAGTGTAGAATAAATTATTTAATTAACATCAGGTAGATGTAATTGATTCAGAGGAAATACGATTGAAGATTGGGAAAACAGCTAGCTCTATATGGTGATTGTATGACCGGCCTTAATGGGGATTTGGGGAATGGCAGCCAGCATACAGAACGTAAATAGTCGGCGCAAAATTAAATCCATGTTATTATTTTTGTTCTGTCTTAATTTATTTTTGAACTACTTTAATTTTGTACAGTAAATTTAACATCTAAGCCAGACATGTAATACATTGAGCTCGACTAATTGTCATCTAACCACAGTCGTGTTAGATGCTATTTGGGTATTTGAGTTTGAGATGTGAAGCTTTTCTTCATGGTTAAAAATTATCTTCGAGTGAAGTATGCTTATATCACATTTATTAATAATCATGATGTTACATTATTTATCACCTAAACTTTTTTTTGGTGGATTCACCTAGAAAGTAAGAATTCTGGGATGAAGAAAAATTGGTCTTAGAGACTGCCTATATTTTGAGGATGGTATATTGTAATTTTTCCTACATTTTTAAGTATAGTTTCAATTATCATCGTATTTGAAACATATAATGGCAGTATGATTGAAAATGTTAAGTTCATAAATAGTAACAAGAGCAGGAGTAGGTTCAAAAAGGTTATACAAGTGACGAGTTACAATCTACACTACTCTTATGATTAGCTCGCATTGCGTACAATATAACAACTAAGATAACCATACTCTTAAGATATAAAAAAAGCCAGTGCTGTAAATTTTGGTTTTACTAAAGTGTGTGTACTTGGGTCTTCTTCTTTGTTGTTGCTGCTGTTTATCAGCAGTTGGTAATAACTGCTACATGCACAATTGTTAACACACGTTCTCAAGATATGAAAGAAACTCACGTCTAACTTTTCTCTCTAGCGAGAAATGACATCTTCCACGTTCATGGCTGCAACGTTCTTCTTCCTTGTCTTTGTCACTGACTGGCATATTATGAGTTTTAAGCTGAAACTTGGCACTTAATTGAGCTCCAGATGCTCAATTACGTGACCGTTACATCACTACAAGCAAAACAGTCAATTGAAACAGTTATACGGTGACGGTTGATTCAACCATTGCTAATTATAGAACAAGGAGAAGAAATTGCGACGGTTTATCCAACCGCCGCAATTGTTTGCGTTTTACTGACGGGTTTCAATAAACTGTCGTAGAAGGACACATATGGTGATGGTTTACCTAAACTGTCGCTATTAATTCCATTATTTACTTTAATTTTGTGACGGTTCAAAGGAAGCGTCGCAATTCGTTGAGCACTGGCGACTGTTTTACGAACCGTTATGATCGATTACATTTTCTATTTTCATATTGCGACGGTGTTTTTTCATTTTTCATTTTTTATTAACTGAGAAATGGCGACGGTTTATGTGAGCCGTCACTGTAGTGATTATTGGCGACGGTTCCGGCAAACCGCCGTAAAGTGCAGTGAGGTTACATATACGGTGTCATTTTTTATTTTTTAATCAATATAATGATCTACGACGACGGTTTTTAAAACCGTCGCCAAAAGAAACCCTAAATTAAAACCATCGCCGTGTCTTCTTCCCCATTTTTTCACTTTCCCCAACTCTCTCATTTTCTCAGGCGCGTGATTCCTCCCCGTTTTCAATAGAGATCTCAGCCCTGTGGTCCTCCTCACCATAGCTCAACCTTGTGGTCCTCCTCACCGTAGCTCAGCCCTGCGGTCCTCCTTATCGTAGCTTAGCCCCGATCTCAGCCCCATGGTTCTCCTCTCCATAGATCAGCCCCGATATCTTCCTTCTTCTCCATTAATTTTATTGTTTTCTAAGTATCATTACGCTCTTCAAAGTGATATGAAATCTGATTCAGTTCTTATTTTTCCTGTACTAGATATCATCCCATTCTTTATTTTCATATACAAATCTCTAGATTTTTTTTTCATATACCAAATTGGTTTCTTAATGTCCTGTGTTTCAATTCCTTTTTTGTGTTTGACTATTTAGTCATGGTTATGTTGTTTTGTTTTCCTGGTGATATTTTTGTTGTGTTGTATAAAATAGAAATATGATCTTTCTCTCTCTCTCTCTTGATAATGGTTGTTTCAGTTATACTTATCGTTTACTGATTAATAACAATTTTAATGCTCTTGTCTTGGCTTATTCCTAAAACTGAATTTGAGTTATGTGTTCTAGATTTAATGAATTCAATTCCTTTTTAGTAGTTGGGTTTAATTTACTTGAACTGAAATTATGGTCGTGATTTTTTTTAAATTGGTCGGAAAGACCATCAGCTACCAACTATGTGAAACTTCAAGATCGTGCTGCAGTGTTTTCTGGCAAGAGCAATGTCGTTGGGTAGCTCATGAAGAATATGCAAGTTTGATTTTCTTATTGTTCGATTCTATTATTGATGTTTCAGTAATTAACTTTGAACTTATATACTATATTATCCATGGCAAAATAGTGGTATTTCCAAACTATGTTCTCTGGCTTCTTATTTTTATTCTGATGGATTTTCCCTTTTGAAATGGAAAATTTATAATGTAATTAAGTTGATGTGTTCATGAAAAGATTGACCATTGGTTGAAGTTTGATGTGCACTATGGGTCTGCTGATTTTTATCTGAATGATGTTTCATTGTGAAATATTCAAGAAAGGAATGGCATTTTTAGTTAAGCGATAATGAAATTCATTTTTGGTGGAGTATCATGGAAGTCCCGTAATCATGAAAAGCGTTTCTCAAATTAGTACTCCTGATGCGAGAAATTGAGTAAAATTCACAGGGCAAACATAACCATAATAAGTAAACATACAATCGAGCTTAGTACAAAGGTGCAATCTCACTTCGTCATCTTATGATTTCAAACTCGATTTTATCTACACAAACAACTCTACGTTGTAGTTTGATGAGTCACTTTATTTGCTTTTTGTGCTCCTTCAATTTTCTAGCAGTATATCTTGCTTTTGGTTTTCAGGATGTAGCTTCCCACACCTACTATTTCGTCAGTATTTTGGTTTCTAGCATGATTTTATTAGTAGCCATTATTATGACTATAATACTGACTATGCAAGGACTATTAGGGTGAAAAGACATGATGTATTCTGATAAACTAGAATCTCTAGGAGGACTATAACAAGGAGGACAACAGACCCATTAACAATCTATTAAAGAGAAATAACTTGATTGGATATTTAGACCTAACGATCTACTAAAAAGAAATAACTTGATTGAATATTTAACTTAACTATTAAAACTCTTTGACCAATAAGAAAAAAATAGTAGATCATATATTCATAGTTGACGTCTAATGACTCATTAAAATAAACTTTCAAATAACTTAGTTGACTTATTCAATTGTTATAAATATATTGTGTGCCCCAAAGATTTCATAATTTAAATTTAAACTTTCATATAAATATTTTAGAAAAACTTATTAAATCGATTTAAAAGAAAATACACATACAAAAACACACAAAAGAAAAACAAATCCAACGAAATATATGAACTATAGTTCAAAGTGGTTTTGTAGGTTCTTATTATTTTTATAATATATGTTGGTAAAATAATAGTTAATGATATGCCCATTTTATAGAAACTTCATTTAACTTTGATAAATATGCAATTAACACTAATCAACCCTAATTTTATTGTTTTCATCAATGTTTAACGTTAAAGAAACAAAGAGTTTCACTACAACTTTGATAAATAGCAAAGAAATGGTCTTAACCTGGCATAAACGTGGCGTATGACAAGGTTCACTGCAACAGACACACACTTCAAAAAGACAACAGCGCCATCATAGTTGGTCTTGAACTGTCATTCCACGTGTCATTCCTTTCTTAAAAGCACCCATTCTTTGGGAGTAATGGACCTTCTTAGTCAAATATTTAAGTAATCCCAATTACATTATTAGTTGCTTATATATTCTTCAACATTTCATAAACTTAATCATATTTCTTTCACTAATTAAATACTCTCACACGCCGACTAATCGGAGAAGGTGGGTTTATAGAATCTTTATTTAAATAATAAAATTATAATTACCTAATTGACCCAGACCGACCATTTTGTTTTGTAATCTCAAACACGATAAGTTATGTAAATACTTAAAGACAATACTATACCTTAATTACGTATTTTTTAGCGTAGAATAAATTAATTAATTAACATCAATTAGATGTAATTGATTCAGAGGAAATACAGTTGAAGATTGGGAAAACAGCTGGCTCCATATGGTGATTGGAATACCGATCTTTATAGGAATTTGGGAAATGACAGCCAACATACATAACGTAAATAGTCGGCGCAAAATCAAATCCATGTTATTGTTTTTGTTTTAATTTATTTTTGAAGTACTTCAATTCTGTACAGTACATTTAACATGTAAGCCAGACATGTTATACATTGAGCTAAATCAATTGTCGTCTAACCATAGCCGTCTTAGGTGCTATTTGGATTTTTGACTGATAGTCCATTTTCATAACGGTTATGAGATAATACAAATAATCTCTTTCGTTATATATGGTGTCATAAGTAAAATAAATGTAAATTCACTTTATATGGATCTATCACATATCAGACCGTGAGATGAGTTAAATAATTATCGACCACCTTCATTCGGGTTCATCACACGTATGAGTTAGATAATTATCGACTCGCTCTGCTCAAATTCACTACACACAAGCCCATGAGTAAGATAACTGTTGACTCGTTTCACCCGAATTCACTAAACATTGACAATGAGCCGGATAATTGTTGACTCACTTTACTTAAATTCAACGAACATCAGGCCGTGAGTGGAGCAGCCAACAACTCATTTCACCTGAATTGAGCTGAAGACTTGTTGGTAAACTTGGATATGACTTTGATACTAGTGATAGGTATCAAACATTATCAACTCTAAAAATTAGCTTGAAATGTGAACATTTTCCTCACATTTATAAACTAATTATTAGTCTCCTCCACATTTCGTATGAAATAGTCCCAACAAGTTGAAGTGTAATGATATACTCAATTCCTGAATCTACATGATAAAGTATAAATTACAATATTTATGAGCTTGTGTCTTAATTAAAGGTAATAATAAATTAAATTTTATATTATTAATTGATCAAAATATTTTAGATAGTCTAACTGTAGCATATATTGTTCAAATCTTGGTTTAATTGGATGCTGAAGGAGGCAGGTGGATCTTTCATGTATGGGAATTGTGAAATCCAAGACTAATCTCATACAGATTTTTTTTACGAAAAAAAATTTAAAATCCAATTTGCACCACAAAATCTCACTTGGACCTAAAAAGAACGTAACTTAAGATACTCCTTTGCATACTAAGATATTATAATTACGTGTGCGGCATTATAGGTACAATAAATGATCCACTTGCTCTCACCACGTAAAATTTGAAAATCCACGTGGTAAACAGGTGGCATTCCTCTCAAAGCGAGTTGGATTGTTTTCTACTAATGCATGAGAGGACATAATATTTAGACTCTTTAGAGTTTATTTGACAATTATAATAGTACTGGATAATATTGTACTAAATCTATTAGATTATACTATACTGGATTAAATAATATTGTCCAGTGTTTGGTGCTGTATTAGATAAAAAACTGTATTACTTGTACAACGTTTGGTATATTATAATATTGAATTATTGTAAAAGTTTTTATCATAATTTGATTTACACGAGTCTGTTTAGAACTCATTAACATGTTATTTAACATTTTCAACTACAAAATAAACATTCACTTAACCAATCAATAATAATAATTAAAATACTTTAAAAAAGATATTGAAACGTCATAATTCATTTTCATGATTGATAATAATATTCATACAAAAAATTATCACCGAGACATCACAAAATAAGTTTTCATATTCACGACATAACGTTCATCCACCAAAGTATCACAAAAGAATCATAGCATATAACATATGTGTTCCCTATAATGCCTATCCACCAATGCATCACAAAAAATCAATAAGTATCCACAAAATTTCACCATTTAATAAAATATCATACATCCACAAAATAAGTATGAAAGGAAGTCTAAATTCATCTCTGACGGAATAGTTTTGCTACAAATGCTCGCTTGCGCTCGTCTTTCAAAGATCTAAAAGCCAACACATTTTCTAATTTTGCTAGAATAAGAGTAAAAGCATCAATCTCATCATCAACAGAAAACCCGAAACTTTGTAACTCATCAGCAATGTCGGTGTAATTTTTATTTTCATCCACGATTCTATTACTAATTGTTTTCATTCTCTCAAAGGACTTCTCAAACATTTTCTCAAAAACATTGACAATCTGATTCAAGCCAGTATGAAAGTTACTCCCTGCACTTGTTCTCTTTTTATCAAGAAGTTGAGACTGAGTCTTGTTACTTCGTTGAGAACTTGAATTTTGTGGTACTGAATAAGGAGACGTAGGCAAATCTTTACCTATGTCATGTATATTAGCCTCCTCGTACTTCCGGTTCATGTTCTCAACCATATCATTAAGAGTTTCAACACCAAGTCTTGTTGTACGATCTTTACCGAATATACGAGCAAGTCTTTCATAGTATGAAAAAGGCTTGTCTCTCCATCCTTCTTCATCTTTGTTATGCTACAAGAATAATAAATTAATGTAAGTTAATATTATGACAACATATTCCTGACGTCAAACTAAATAAACATAACATTAGTTTTAACCAGCACATAATCTGGCTATACTTTATTACTTTCCACTTCCACAAACTTTCAAACATCATTCCAACCAAACCCACTCTTGGCCAACATGTCAATAACAATTCCATACATTTTTTCCATGTTCTTAACTTAGACTCAATGTGTGGATTAGCCTTTAGCCCAGAGTCAGACTACTTTTCATTCAAGCTTTTCTCCATAAGCGTTAGAGTACCAGATTTAAAAGAACCAGTATCACAACGATTGCCTCCTGCAACTACTTCATCAAGTATGTTCAATAACGTCTCTTCCTCCATTTTGGTCCAAGATCGCCTATTGGTTTTTCGTGTAGTCTGCTCATTATTTTGATTGTTATCCCTATCCATTCCTAATAAACATATCTCAATTAATAATAAAGAAAAATACCGCAAGACAAATAAAAATATATGACAACTCAATCCAACAATAAAAATATATGACAACTCATTCTAATAATAAAAATATATTGCAACTCAATCCAACAATAAAAGTATATTGCAACTCAATCCAACAATAAAGTCTAAATCCTAAAAATGAGACAAGGGAAAGCCTATCTTAATGACTCAATTCCTTCTCCTTTCATTATACATCTGCATAGCTAAATTATTCCTCCATGCACTCCATTGATCAGACGAATCTATTGTCCCAATAGTATCAATCTCCTCCGCATACGTCGGACCATCATTTACTTCATCTAGCTCAATTTCCACTAGATCTATTGACATTTCTGTCCTAATCAGATTATGTAAAAGACAACAAGCGGTAATAATGCGACAATGAGTTTGTATAGGATAAAATGATGGACTTCTTAAGATAGCTCATCGTATCTTGAGTAAACCAAAACATCTTCAATAACATTTCTTGCAGTGCATGCTTCATATTAAATAGTTCTTCATGATTTAAAGGAGTACGCCCTTTTCTTCACTCTAATAGATGATAACGTGTCCCTCTAGATGGTGCAAGAAATCCCTTACAATTCTTATATCCAACATCTAAAAGATAATAGTGACCTGTGAAATGGAGCTTCAATTAGATTACTTAAGATAGCCCAATTAGGTAACGGATAGAAAGATGGTACTTACACAATTAGTAAAAGTACGATCATCTAACAAATAAGTTTTATAATTCTTCTCTGCCATATCAACTATCATCCATAGTGCCATCATGAGCATACTCATCATTTTCAAATGCCACATCTCCAATACAAGATACATCAAAAGCTTCCTCTTATCCATCTCTATTCAAAACAAAAATATTTTAGCTAAATAATTAATATAATAGCCCATGCGTATTTTTATATAAGATGCATGGTCATAAGTTCATATCAATTATCACTTAACAAGCACATCAGAACCGATCATTGTATTAAAGTTAAAAGACCTATAAAATGCAGATCGATACAAAACAAATCTTAGCTATGGAAAATACCTATACACAGGTTTGTCATTTATAGAACATATTGGTTAAATTCAGCGATTTCAAGGCTAGAGGCGAGCTTCAGTGAAAATCAATTGAGATCCCAACATAAACGAGCTCAGTAAAACCACAATCTCTCACAAAGCCAACAAAAAAATCAACGTAGAACATACTATTACAAAAAAACCAACAACGAGAACGCAGATCTAACAAACACAGAACAATCGCAGAACAAACCACAACGAGAACGCAGATCTAATGACTAAAGAAGGAAGAAGAGGAAAATGAAGAGGCTTACCTCGTGTGGGCAGAAAAGAAGAAGTCTTCGTCTGTGGGTCCGAGCAGCGTCGGGGTCTTCTTCGGTGTCCGTCTTCATCGGATCTGTCTTCGTGGTTCTTCTTTTGTTTTAGTCCCGTTTAGTCCCTTCTTTTAGGAGGGGACTAAATTATATAGTGTGGGTAGGACTAAAGAGTCTCACCATATTAGTTAGTATGAGTCTTATATTTTTGCCAAACGTCAAATAATATTATTTTAGTACTGTCCTGATTTTAGTACTGTACAATGCGGGCTACCAGATAAGCCCTTAAGGACTAGTCAGATAATAAGGTTAGACTTTTTAAAAATTACCGCACCGATATAAATTACATGAGCTGTTTTTAACCTTAAAACATTAAATCTATACATAAAAAGATTTATATACTGTACTTGAAATCTTCTGTAATTTTTTTTTTATTTTTTTGTTAAATTTACATTACAAATTCTAAAATGAATTAAGTGAATATGATTCGAACTCATAATCTCTAAACTATATCGTGAAACTTAAAAAATTACGTTAACCCAACTTATCTTAAAATTTTCTTCATATATATTAAAAGGCAATAAGTTTTTTTCTCACAAAATTTTTCCGGTCTCCTTTATTTAAAATTATTATTCTTCATATTATATATATTATCGTTAATAGTTTAAATTTAAAGACAAAAATCTGGGCTATTGTTAATGAATTACCTTCTATAGAATTTGACCAGATTAATTGCATTAGCTTTTGGGTGCCAATTTTCTGTTGGAATGGAAGAGACGAAAATGACATAACCATCTAAAAGAATATTAAAAACAATTTAACATAGACAGATAAAACAAAGCGAAATAATAATAAATATTTAAAACCAATTCGAGAGAAAAAGACAGAAACATCAGCAACAGCCACGTCAACAACTAATAGCTGCAAGTTCATGAACCCAAACATCGTTCCCAATTGCTATAAATACCCACTCCCATCACCTTTCCCTCTTCACTCCTCACTCGCTTTCTTACACACCAGCGAGCGAGTTCCCCCCGCCGCAGACCCTCAGCCACAAAAGAGGAAATCAGAGGGAGACCTCAAACTCTTATCTCAATTCTCCGAAAATGCCTTCGTATATGACACTTATTTCTAAATGCACAGTCTTCCCGGACAAAAAATCCAATATCGGAGACCTCAAACTCTCCGTCTCCGACCTCCCGATGCTCTCCTGCCATTACATCCAAAAGGGATGCCTCTTCGCATTCCCCCATCCCCAATTCGGTTCTATTCTCGCTCTTCTCAAACACGCTCTCTCCCAAACACTCTCTAAATTCCCTCCTCTTGCTGGCCGACTCGTAACTGACTCTGATGGGTACGTATTTATCACGTGTAACGACGCTGGTGTCGATTTCATTCACGCCAATACACGCTCTTTCTTCGTACGCGACATTCTCTCTCCTACTCACGTCCCTCATTTCGTCACTGACTTCTTCGCTTTCGATCGAACTGTCAGTTATAATGGCCATTTCAGCCCTATACTTGCTGTTCAGTTTACAGAGCTTGCTGACGGATTCTTCATCGGGTGTTCGGTGAACCACGCCGTTACCGACGGGACCTCGTTTTGGAACTTCTTCAATACGTTTGCGGAGGTTTGTAGGGGTAGCGCCAAGAGGATTACTCCGCAGCCGGATTTTAGCCGCGATTCTCTGCTGGTTTCTCCAGCTGTTCTTAGATTGCCAGAAGGTGGCCCTAAGGTGACCTTCTCCGGTGATGTACCGTTGAGTGAACGGATTTTTAGTTTCAGTAGGGAAGCTATTCTGAAGCTGAAGGCCAAGACGAATAATCGGAAATGGATTGAAAACGGGGACTCTTACGCCGTTGAGATTCTCGGGAAGCAGAGTAACGACATCTACTTCAACAATAACGGCAAGGTGACATCAATCCTGGAGAGCTGGTTTAGAAACTCCGTTCCGAAACCGCAAGCCAAGGAAACGGAGGTGACGAATCAAAACGCAGAGATTTCGTCGTTTCAGTCACTCTGCGCGCTTCTCTGGCGGTCGGTGACACGTGCGAGGAAATTACCCTCGGGTAAAACGACGACGTTTCGGATGGCGGTCAACTGCAGGCACAGGTTGGAGCCGAAGCTGGATCCGTACTACTTTGGAAACGCAATACAAAGCGTTCCCACGTTCGCTCCCGCTTGTGACGTGCTGTCTAGGGATCTACGCTGGTGCGCGGAGCAGCTCAATAAGAACGTGATGGCTCACAATAATAATATGGTGCGCAAGTTCGTAGAGGATTGGGAAAGCAACCCGCGGTTGTTCCCGCTGGGAAACTTCGACGGTGCAACGCTCACAATGGGAAGCTCGCCAAGATTTCCGATGTTCGACAATGATTTCGGATGGGGCCGTCCCCAAGCCGTTCGAAGCGGTAGGGCTAACAAATTCGACGGGAAGATCTCAGCCTTTCCTGGCAGAGAAGGCGGCGGGAGCGTTGATTTGGAGGTCATATTGTCACCCGAAACAATGGCCGGGCTTGAGTCCGATTCGGAGTTCATGCGATACGTGTCAACAAATTAGTTGGAATTTGAGATCTATTTGGGACCGTTGGATACGGAGGATTTGGGGAATTGGGGAATGTTGGGCCCCTTGTGTTGGGATAGCAAAGATTTTGCGGCCCAGGGGGTTTGGATGGGGACGGAGGGGACGATTAATGTAGCTGCTTGTGACATATTTTTGTGATTAAAGATTTGTATTTGCTAATTTGACATTTTAATTATGTCTCTCAATTTTCGTGCACTTTATTGGCTTTACTTAAAAAGGAAAAAGACAAACCCAAAAATGATGCTTATTTCTTAGATTCTTTAAAATATAAATATGTTACGTACAAAGTTCAATCTGTAAATGACCACAAGGATAGTAAAAAAAATGAGTTAGAAAGTAAACTACAATTTGACTCAAAAACAAATAAATACACGCATTTTAACTTAGAATTTTTTATTCTTTTCTGACCAAAGAACTGTGAAGAATCTGAATGTGTCTCTCATAATATCGTCAGATCGTTCGGTTCGAAAACAAGAGTCACCAAACTTTTGTTTGCAAAGGTTGTAATGTAACAGGTTATAACTGAATTGAAGACAATCTTTTTATTTTTTATTTTATTTGAAATATACACACCGAAGTTGAAGTTAAATACCTACTGTTGTTATACATTAATTTCGTACAATTGATGAACTCCCCTCTTTCAATTTCATACTCTAACGTTCTAAAGTTCGTGGGTTGTAATAATATTTCCATTCTCCTTCAAATTTATAACACTACCCTCACATAACGCTTCCACTCCTTTCTCATCTCATTTTCACCTCTCTGAGACTCCCTTTCATTCTCTCTCTCACAAGCTCCCTTCTCCCATCAAGCCAGCCACCGCCACATAACCGAAGCCACCGCCACATAACCGAAGCCACCGCAGTGCCTTCTTCTGCAGGTTGAAGCCACCTCGTCCCAGCCTTCGTCTAGTTGCATCTTGCCATCGAAGGCCACAACACCTCGACGTCAAACAGCCTATGAACTATCATCCACGTCTGACGATTAACCTGTTGAAATTGACGGTTGAGTGCCGAACAAGGTCTGAGGAAGTTTTTATATTACATTAATTTCATTGATTGTTATATTCTTCTATTTTGTGTATTTTGCTAATCGTTTATGGAGAAGGGTTTTTGCTTTGGTGGTGAGTTTTTGTTTCTGATTCATGGAGGATTTAGGGATTTGGGGGAAAACTGATTTTAGGGATTTTGAGGAAATGATTCGGACATTAGATCCCTCCAAATCCTGCCCAATTGGTTACTAGGAGATGGGTCATAATGAGGAGAGATTGGTTGTGTTGAAGGGATTTGAAGTTTGAACATAAACAACATCCCCCATTTTGGGTTTGGAGAATGAATGAAGAATGATTTGGTGGCATCAGATCCCACCGATTTTTTGGGTAAAATTGATTTCAGGCAATTTTTCACCGATTCTCTAGTTTTGTTCTGCTTTTTTTTACCGTCATCTGTTATGTTCAGGATGTTAGAGAATTTGTTTGACTGATTGAAAGTAGTATGATCGAATCGGAACTTTGTCAACTGATCTTGTCCAATTTAAATAAATCGTTGGATTTGGTCTATTGTTCTAAATTAAGAAACGGTCCAAAGAAATAGTTGCCATTATATTTTAGAAAGTTTTCTCTTGCTTCGTTTCCATGATCCATCTCTTCAAAAGTTCTAATTAAAACTTTAGTTACATGCCAAAAATTTCAGAAAGTTAAGCGAGATTTCAGATCCCAATCCATGGAAGATGAGGAGGGGCTTCATCCAGAAGAATTCATTCGCGTTTATATTCATGGTGGTGTCGGTTTCTTGCAGTTTCATTCTGCTCCTCTCAGTATTACGGCTTCCTGAAATACAACTACAAAGTCGAGTAATTACGTCTCAGAGAACAACTAAATTCAAGAAGATTTCTGAGAATAATGGATTGGGAAAGTTCGGGGAGATGATGATTAGCATGCTACCTGAGGATCTCGCTTTTACGGTCTTTGTTCCTTCAGAGAAAGCCTTTGAGCGTGATTTGAGGTTAAGTGTGAATGATAGTTTTGAAGGAGAGAAGATGAATGATACATATGCTATAGTTTCTCGTATATTAGGTTTCTCTGCCGTTCCTCGATCTATTTTTTCTACATCACTTGATCTCGGTGAGGAGGTGGACTATGATTCGTTATCTGGATTTGCATTGTACATTAGCAAGGACATAGATGGAATGCTGTTTGTTAACAGAGTAAGATCTGAAATGGTAGATCTGAGGAAAGGAGATATTGTTATTCATATGATGGATGGTGTTATAATGGATGCAGAGTTTGAACTATCAGTTCAGCCCGATGAGAGTGAAGAAGATTGATCTAAATTGAAGCTATGGAGCTGCTTTGCTAGACCAACTTCATTTTAAGCTGCATATAAACTGTGAATTTGTTTTGTGTATTCCATTTTAAACTGTTGTATTGCAACTCTGTGACTTAATTGATAGCATGCATGAATTGAATCAATATGCCTTAAGCTCTCATATTTCCCAGTTTACTTGCCCAGATTTGTCAGGTTTAAGTGACACTCTGAAAAATTCTTGAAACTCCATGAGAGGACATTATCATCGTTGAGACAATTCGAAAAATTTGGTTGTTGGTCGGCAGAGAATGAAAAAACAGAAATTAAGAGCCAAACTGAGCCACCAAGAAATTGAGATCTAAAACGATTATGGAGGAAGTTATATATATGGCTTGTAGAAGCGGTACCGAGTATCAGATGAATCTATTGCATATATTTCTATTCCCAAATCTGCTGATTCATATTTGCCACAGCCAAATCAGGAGAGAGAATGCTATTATTGAAGACTTCATGATTTCGCACCTTTCACAGACTCCAAAGGCGAAGGACAAATTATTCCAAAAGCTATTTGGATTGAGCTTGTTGATTAAACAAGGGTAGAATTTGGTTGAACAAATGTGGTTTACTACAGCCGAATATCGTGGGCAATTGTAACTGTTTAATAGTTGGGTCTAGGGATAGCAATGGGGGATTAGATAGGGTATGAGTATACCCATTAAAAACACATTAAATTTTTACTACCCAAACTTTACCCATATATATATATTAAATTAAATGGTAGGTATGAGTAATATACATTAAGATATAAATACTTTAATAGGTACCCAATGGGACCTTGTATATTGATGTTAATATTAGATTATATAGTATAAACAAATTACACAATGTTAATTTTAAAAAATTGTCCCATACGTGAGTAGACTAGGTCGAGCTGTATATGCCCATAATCGTCAGGGGTGTGCACGGGACGAGACGAGTTGGGGTCGAGTCGGGACACGGGGTCGGGTGGGACACGGGGTCAGGAGGTCGGGTCAGGGAGCCGAAGTCGAGTCGGGACGCAGGTCGGGACAAGCCGGGTCGAGGACACGGGTCGGTCGTGGTGAGATGGGTCAGGGAGTCGAGTCGGGGTCACGGGTCGGGGACACAAGTGGGCTCGAGTTTTCTGAAATGCAACACCAGAATGCCGAAATATCTGAAATGTTCCACTTTTGTAAAAAACTGAAATAACCACGAAACGAAATTGACTACTATGGTCGGGGTTGGGTGTCGAGGGTCGGGTGTCGTGGGTCGGGTGTCGTGGGTCGGGTGTCGTGGGTCGTGAGTCGTGGATCGTGAGTATTGTACACAACACGAGTAATTGAAAGATGTTAAATAGGTACTCAATACCAATTAAGTATTATTCATATCCTACTGATTTATAATGGGTAAAACAGTATCCATCCAATAAATACCCATACCTATGCAAAAAAATACCCATACCCATTTATCATATTTTAAACCCACCCATAAAATCAAATGCCCGGGGATATTTTTATCATCCCTAGTTGGGTCTAATACGAACCGTAGGGTTCTTCAATACAAGGAGGTTATCTTATAGTGAGAAAAATAATGGACTGAAAGATAAATAAAAATCTTACTGTTTTGACAATTTTTATAATTTAACTACAAGAATGTTTTCAACTATTATAAAAAATTATATATATTGTTTTTCTATAAATATTAACTTAATTAGTTGACTTGACTAAATTAACTAATTCTTATCTTATCGACTAATATATTAAAAGGGTATTAAAATAGAGAAGCTTTTGATTCATTTTTTACCCTTCAAGCTTCCTTAAAATATAGTACAAATTATGATTTTTATATATTTTCTCATTTAATATAATTCATAAAATAAAATATTATTTTTATTAAATAATAATTTATTTATAAATAGTTTGTAAAATTAAATATTTGTGTAACATGATACAAATAGAAATAGAAATATCCATAAAATGAATTTTGAGGTTATTTTTTTTCAACAGTAATTTATTCGTTAGAAAATTAGAAAATTAAATATTATATAAATATTTTTTATGTTATTAGAACATGTAAATTCATATATATAATTGAGTTCAATATTTTTGAAAAACATGAATTACCTCTTAATATAATAGAGTCTAACAAATTAACGAATAATTATTCTGTATATTATTCAAATAGTAATTTTATATAGTAAAATTTCAACAATACTATTAACAAACTAATGCATTTATTATTACTATTATTTTACTTTAAATTTAGATAACAATTATTTTTAAAAATAGTGTATTTATTTTAACATTATTATTTATTTTAAATTTTATGTATATTTTAACTTGCTTAACACGTGCGGAGCACGTAGTTGTCGTGTCGACTAGTTATATTAAAAGGACTTTAAAGAGAAGAAACTTTTCATTTCATTTTTTTATCCTTTAAGTCCCATTAAATATAGTAAGATTAAGTTATTTTATTTACTTTTTCATTTATACTTTTATTCACTAATACTTTGGATTTTATTTTAATCTAAAAATCAATAGTTTTTATGATTACTTATTAAGAATTTGAAAGTCCATATAGATGAACTTCAAAATCTATGTACAATTTGGTCGATATTGACGAGTTATATTATCTATCTATATGAACTTTTTTAGGTGCTATATGACAAATTCACTTTAATATTTGTTACATTTTTTAATTTTAATTTTCTAGTAGATGTAATCATGCCCAATGTCTATTATCTGTAGTAAAATATGGTTTGTAAGATCATGTTTTTTTCTTCTTAAAAGAATTTGATATTTTTTTTATCTCATCATACGACATACAATTGCAAAGATATGAATTCTTTAATTTCAAAAATTCTTAGTGGATAATTTATCATCTCTAAGTGATGCATGACTTATTATTATCCGTTTTTATCTAAAATAGTTTAATATTATACGTAAAAAAATAACATTTTTACTATTACTAAGTAATGTTTAATTTATCATCTCTAAGTAATGTTTTTATTTCAACACTACTGTTAATTTAAAACTTATGGTATGTATTAGAATATTTTAACACGTGCAAAACATATGTTTTGCGATTAGTTTTTTTTTTTAAGTTTATAGTTATTTTCACACCATTTTTGTGCACAAATTTCTAACCACTTTTTTTTAAATCTCTTATTTTAGTTATTTTCTCTCTCCTTTCAATTTTGTTGGAAACCTTTTTTTGTGTTTTATCTTTAGTAACTATCATCTCCCTCTCTCTCCCTACTCCTCTCTCCCCTGACCCCTCTCTCTCAATCTCTCCCATAGTTAGTTAATTCAGAGATGATAAAAATATGAAGTATTATTTGATATGTATAATTTAAGAATTAAACGATCAAACATTCGGTTAAAATTTGATCAATAATATACACGTAAAAATTTAGATACCGATTTTAAACGAGTATTATACGTTTTCGTTTAAAAAATCCATCACAAAAATATAAATATAAAATTTATAAATAAATATTAATATAATAATATATCATGAATATGACAATAAAAGACATTCTAGATGTTTTTTCTTTGGGGGTACATTCTAAAAATTGAGTAAAAATGTTTATTATTAATTTTAAAACTTTCATATTTACGTTGGAAATGAAAAATAAAATAGAAAGGATTCTACTATTATATATGTCATGTACCGTACGTATGGGTAACATAACCTTTAGATCATTTAATGTGGGTCACAAGATATGATCTAAGGGTTAGCCCAATCCATTGTACGGTAAAGAAAATGTACGTTACAATAATTCTGCTAAGAAAAGCTGTGTCCAGCTTAAAGAAAGTAGCTGGCTTCCACACTCCAATTCGTTCGTCTTCTTCCTCGAGCTTATCTGCAACACTTAGAAAACACAAAGCTCCCTGGCTCTCTCTCTCACACAGAAGAGGAGAAGAGACCCGAGAGACAAGTAGAGCAGAACGCGAAGAATGAGGGTTGGCGTACAATTCGCGCCGTATAATACATCTCCCGTATTATGCGAATCATACGTTTTATACAAAACCACGCGTATTTTCCCGTATTTTTTAGTCCAGTACGGGACGGGAAAAAAATGCAAACTAAAAAATACGCACATAATATACGTTTTATAGTTAATTATATACTCACTATTTTACTCTTCATTGGCTTTGTAACCATATATAATTACTTCCTAAACAATTTGTTATTTTTTTCCTTAAACAGTTTGTTTATGATATTTCTCCAAATTCTACTTAAATTTGTTGAACTTTCTAGTCGAATTTATAATAAATCTGCAGAAATTGTTGAAATTTTCTTTCTGTTCTTGATTTAGTTTACAAGTTATTTTCGCAATCAGAAATATGTAAACATACTGTTTACATCGTTAATAAATTGTTTACTTAACAGGTGGTCATTCTAATTTTTTATGCTCATCTACGAAAATGATTGACTGTAGAACTGAAGATGATATCTATATTTTGACCAACGTCCAACAAAGATAAGAGAATGTTGAAAAATATGATACATTAGAATGTAACATATAAGACAGTAAGTAAAATTTTTTAACAATAAGTAAACCATATGTTTACCTATTGATGAGATAGATACAATATCATTAAATGATGGCAAACTAATTAAAAATACGATATCATTGAAATTTGTAGAATTTATTTATAATTTCCCCCAAAAAAGTAATATCATAAATATATGTGCAAGAAAGAAATATTCGCACGATGTGTTGTGTGTAGAATAATTAAGTTCTATAAATAGCGATTAAAGGAGAATTAATAAAAGAATTAAGTTGTGTTTTCTAATTTAAAAATATGGGGCATGATGGAATATGTGAGTCATCATCACATGCTGATTGTGCAATTGAGAGAGTACACGTAGGACAACCCTACAGACTGCATGCAACGTCGACAAACCAACCTAACTATTTTCAATTAGTTAGGTAGTCTAGTTAACACATATTGTTAAGTCTGTAATGTCTATATATACTTGTATTAAAGTTAACTATTTACTTGATGTAATATGTGGTTAAATGAACACAAAGCAAAGTTTTCTTCTTCGTTGTTGGCAATACTCTGTTTGCCCCTATTTTACGTACACTGCTGTTATTTCACTTGGTATCAGTGCTTCAGGCAAGGATTCTCCACCAATGGCTAATTCTTCAGGTACCACTACTCAGAGTAGCTCACAGGAAAACAATGTACTATCAAAATTGATGAATTCTGTTTTGAATTCATCTTTACTCATCAAACTAGATAGAGACAATTACATGATATGGAAACAATAGTAAAATTTAACTGATGGTAGTATTGATCCAAAATATGTTGCTTGGATCAGGAGCGATCAACTGTTGTTGAGTTGGTTAAGGTCTTCTATGACCGAGAGAGTGCTGAGAACTGTGCTTCAATGCAGTCACTCGAAAGATCTATGGCTTGCTTTGGAGAGAAAGTACTCCAATCAATCAAGGGCCATGATGTTTCAATTAAAGAATTTACTTCAAACTACGAAGAAAGGTAATCAATCTGTTGCAGATTTTTATGATAAGATGAGGAATGTAGCAGACACTTTAGCTGCTGCAGGTCATCCAGTAAGTGAGCAAGATTTATTGCTTCACATTCCTAATGGACTCGAATCAGAGTTCGATTCAGTAGTTGTTAATGTCACGGAAAAATATGAAGATCTCATTGTAGAAGAAGTTCAAGATTTATTAATGAGTTACGAATGTAAACTTGAGAGAATGAATATAGAAATTGAGCGTAAAGAATCAAATGTCAGCAAACTTTGCAGGCAGTACACCATGCAAGAAGTCACGGGGAAATAATTTTTCTGGAAGAGGAAATGGTAGAGGATTTTATCAAAACTCCTCTCGTCGAAACTTCAATGGAGTAAGGAAAGGCAGAAGAGGTCGAAATAGAAACGGATTATAATGTCAAGTATGTGGTAGACTAGGCCATGGTGCTTTAACTTGCTATTACAGGTTTGACAAAGCCTATAATCAAAGCTTCAATCCAAATCAAGGATCTCAATTCTCACCCTCTCCAAGTCAAGTTCCCCACTTTTAAGGTGGTCGGAATGACAATATTGGTCCATCTGCCATGGTTGCTGCATCTGAAATGAATACTGATCCAACTTGGTACGTGGACAGCGCTGCAACAAATCACATTACATCAGACCTCAACAACTTCCACATTGCACAAGATTATATTAGTAATGAGACACTAATGGTAGGGGATGGTAAGACACTTCAGATTACTCACATTGGTTCTTCCTTTCTTCCAATTCCTAAAAAAATCCTTAATTCTGAAACTTAAATCCATGTTGAGAGTCCCACAAATAAAAAAGAACTTAGTGAGTGTTACTCAGTTAACAAAAGACAATGAGTTGTTTATTGAATTTCATTCAAATTTTTGTCTTGTGAAGGACGAAGCCACCAAGAAAATTCTTCTTAAAGGGAGGCTTAAGAATGGATTGTACGAGTCGTTGCTTCCTAGACAGAATAGAGTTGTTGCCTTGACTTGTAAGATCGCTGATGCCGATCAACCAGAAAACTCACCCATTCATTTTCATGCAATTACGAAACCATTCTCGCTATTTACCTTCTGCATTTCGTAATACAATAGGAAATGCATCATGTTTCAGTTTGAATTCTGTCAATTCTAAGAAATGTAAATATGTTCAGAACAGTGACAATTCTTGTCAATCCCTTGTAAGCACTGCAACTTGTAATTTTTTTTGTAATAAAAATGCATTTCCAACCACATCTTTAGATCTTTGGCACATGAAGCTTGGTAATCCAACACCCAATGTTGTTTTTCAAGTTCTTAAACAGAATAATATACATGTTTTAGAGAAAATTTGCTCACCCTGCACTGCCTGTCCTAAAGGAAAAAGTCATGTTCAACATCACAACTTGTCTCAGTCCCATTCTACTGCCCCGCTCTAATTAGTTCATACTGATTTATGGGGACCTGCCCCATTAATTTAAAGGAAGGATACAACTACTATATCATATTCTTGGATTATTTTAGTAGGTATACATAGATCTTCCCTCTCAAACTCAAATTTGAATCCTTTAAAGTGTTTGTTCCGTTCAAAAAGCTTGTTGAAAATCAATTTTCAACTACCTTAAAAACTCTACAAGCCGATTGGGGAAGGGAGTTTGGAGTGTTTACTGATTTTTTGATCTCACAAGGCATTGAATTTAGACATTCATGCCCACATACACATAACCAAAATGGAAGGGTGGAATGTAAACATAGACACATTGTTGAGAAAGGTTTAACCTCGTTTAGCCAAGCTTCTATGTCTACTAGTTTTTGGTGGAATTCATTTCACACAACAGTGTACTTAATCAATAGACTTCCCACTGCTATTGTAAATTTCTATTCACCCTATCAAGTACTCTATCATAAGATGCCCAATTATCATTTTCTCAAACCCTTTGGATGTGCATGCTATCCACACTTGCAACCATATAACAATCATAAATTGTAATTTAGGAGTGAGCTTTGTGTGTTTCTTGGTTACTCCTTATCTCACAAAAGCTATCTCTGCCTTCATCCATCAGGTAGAATATACGTTGCTATAAATGTTCTTTTTCATGAGCTTCTCTTTCCTTTTGCTCATGGATTCCCAATACCAAAACCAGTTACAACATTATTTCAACAAACAAGGGAGCTAGCTTTTAGTTCTGTGCATGTGATATTACTAAGACAGTTACTTCAATTCATTCAGTAAGTCAGCCCAACACTCATTTGCTAGCACCATCTGAGCATGAAGTTTCTTTAGCTAATTCTTCACTACCTACTCATGATTCTAATTTGATTGTTCCTCCATCCACATACACAGATAACATTGTGCCTTTAGTTCATGTTCCTTTCTACACAATAGATTCACAAAATGAATCCCTTAAGTCCCACACAGAACATGTGTCCATACCTCAGTTACCTCCTATCTCTATTCCTCAAACTAATAGACATAGCATGATCACTAGGTAAGAAACTGGGTCTTCAAAACCCAAGATTTTTATACCTGTGTGTCCAAAATAGCAAAACTCTGAAGTTTCTTCTGAACTTACTTCACTGTCTCAAGCTATTACTAATCCTAAGTGGAAACAAGCCATGGATTTAGAGTATAAGGCATTGATATACAATAATATTTGGGAGCTTGTTCCTCACTGTAATTCAATGAATTTAGTAGGTAATAAATGGATTTTCAAGCAAAAATATCATGCTGATGGTACAATACAAAGACACAAAGCTCATTTACTAGCCAAGGGTTTTCATCAAACCCCTGGCTTGGACTATACAGAGACATTTTCACCAGTTGTAAAGCCAACTACCCTCGGAGTTGTATTGGTTTTAGCATCAACTTTTAACTGGACAGTGAACCAACTAGACGTGAATAATGCCTTCCTTAATAGTAGACTTGAAGGGCCTGTGTATATGGTACAACTAGAGGGTTATTACAGCACTAATCATCCTACTCATGCGTGTAAACTAAAATAGGTAATATATGATCTTAAATAAGAACCTCGTGCGTGGTATGATAGGTTGAGGGCAATTTTAGTACAATGGGGATTCATGAACACTATTTTAGATACTTTTCCTTATTTGTTTACAAATGTAAAGAAGTTCTAATCATTTTGCTCGTGTATGTTGATGATATACTCGTGACAGGTAACAGTTTAGAGAAAATTACACATCTTATTCGTGATCTTAACACCAAATTTGCTTTAAAGAATTTGGGCACCATCCATCATTTTCTTGGCATGGAAGTTGTAAGTAATTCATCTGGTTTTCATCTCACACAGGCATGATATGTTACTGAGCTACCAAAAAGGGCTAATATGAGCAGTGCAAAGTCTTGTCCTACACCTTTTACAACATCTGTGAAGCTTCATAATGATTCTTCAGAATCATTTTCAAATGTGTCCTTTTACAGAAGCATTTTAGGTGGGCTTCAATATCTTGTCTTAACCAGACCATATATTGCTTATAGTGTCAATAAGCTTTCTCAATTTATTCAGAAGCCAACAATCACACATTGGCAAGCATGTAAATGCCTTCTTTGTTATTTGAAAGGAACAATATATGATGGTTTACTGATCAAACTAGCTTCTACTCTCACTATAGAAGCGTACTCTGATGCAGATTGGGCCTCAAATCTGAATGATCGAAGGTCTACTGGAGGATATGTAATATTTCTTGGCAATTCTTTGGTTTCCTAGTCTTCCAAAAAGCAACACGTTGCGGCTCACTCCAATATCGTGTTCTTACCAATATTGCAGCTGAAATCACCTGGATTTGATCATTACTCATTAAATTACATGCTTCTCCCTACACTGTTCCTATTGTTTGGTGTGACAATATGAGTGCTTCTTCTTTGGCTGCCAACCCTATATTGCGTGTTCGCACAAAACATCTTGAAATAGATGTTCGTTTCGTTCGAGACATGGTTCTTAACAAAACCTTGGAATTCAGGTTTGTACCTACTCAAGATCAGACCGCTGATTTTCTCACAAAATCTATACCTATTACTCAATTTCAATATCTGAAGTCCAAGCTTCAAGTGGAAACTTCCCCTTTTCGCTTGCGGGGGGATGATAGAGTATGTGAGTCATCATCACATGCTGACTGTGCAATTGAGAGAGTACACGTAGGACAATCCTGCAGACTGCCATGCAATGTCGACAAACTAACCAAACTATTTTCAGTTAGTTAGGTAGTGTAGTTAGCGTGTATTGTTATGTCTGTAATGTCTATATATACTTGTATTAAGGTTAATTATATACTTGATGTAATATGTGATTAATTGAATACAAATCGAAGTTTTCTTCTTCATTGTTGGCAATACTTTGTTTGCCTCTATTTTACGCACACTGCTGCTAATTCATTGGGCAGGTGTCAGTTGCCTTTTGGATTCAAGCATGAAGAAGGGAATGGGAAACCATGGATCTAGAAGGTTAACAAGTCAAATGATAAACATGAATTTTTATGGGAATTTTGGAAAATATGTAATTAAATTTGATATTTTATATAGAAAAAAGAACGTAGGATTTTTTTTTGTATATATGTTTTTAAAAAAATTATTTAAGAGAAGTAAGTCATTCTTACATACTATTAAATTGTGAGTCATTTTTACTTATAGAGTTTATTTTAAGACATTCATACCATTCTCCATCTTTGTATTAACTTTGTATCACATTACTATATGTGTAGAACACCCAAAAATAAACTAAAAAGTCTAAAATCCTCTCCTCTCTGTCTCTCTCTCATTATACCTTAATATTTTACCAGTGCAACAGGAAAAAAGCACGAATCCAAATTTCATCATAATTGGGCAAACATGAGAGATTCTTGTTTGATTTGGACAACCAATGTAAAAAAGTATAAAAAGAACGGTCCAAATCAGTTTTCATTTTTTGTGTTTAGTTACTAGGTTGTTGCTTTTCTGTTCAACAATTTAGAACAACCAAAATGATGTTCTCTTGTTCCTTCCCTAACATGGAGTGATCTGATTAAAAATAAACCATATAGGACGTTTTGTTGTAGATCATATCTAAAATCCATTGGAAGTAAATCGTCTCATGTTGGATTTGTGGAATTCAACATGATGGATCTGTTTGGTCAGATTTGGTCCGTCTGACCAGAAATGAAAGGCCTAATCTAACCATAACAGATCACAAATAAGCTGTCCCTTTTTTTTCTCTTTTCTCTTTTATCTTTTAGTGACAACATATCACGACCATACATTTCCTAGAATGGGCCGCCATGAAACAAAAAGACATGTTTACTTGTTGGATTTGTAATCTAAATCTAATGGTTACTAAAAAATTGATTCACAATTTATATGAGATCCACCATATTATTAGATTTGAAATATAAATTTTTATGAATTTCTAATTCAACTAAAAAGGGAGAATACAAATTCAAATATAAATATATATTGGATTTAATATTTAACGTCAAAAGTACCATTTTTAATCACTCAAGCCAACAATTTAATATTTAGGCCAGATAGAAGACAACCACTTCTAAAACCATATGTGTACTGTATAAACTACATGCTAATCAAATATTTTGAGTTGTATAAAGTGTCATGATTTTTCATTAAAAATTCATAATAGTTTGATGATACTTAGAATTACTCTACTCATTCATTTGTGAAATATATACTAAGATTTAAACTATCGAGCCTATTATATCATCTTTTTGGCCATATGGCCTTTCTAGATCATGAGCTTATATGATAGTGAGAAATATCCTATTCTCCCTATTTGATCTCTATCTCTCTCTCATTCACTATGGGTCCGTTTGGCTCCACTTAAATTTATAGCTTAAACTTTTAAGTTGTAATTTATTTAAGTTTAACATTAATCTATAAGCTAAACGTGTTTGACTTAGTTTTTTATAATTAACTTTAAGGTATAACTTATTTTAAATTGATGTTTGACAAATAAGTGAATAATTAATTTTAATTGAAATTACTTTAATATCTCTTTTAATGATATAGCTTCCATTTAGCTCATTTCTTTAGTATCCATCTTTTTTCAAATCCTTAATCTAAACGAGAGTTATTCTGACCTGTCCGTTTCCTGACCTGAACCGACTCCTGACTTGTCCCGACCCATGTTCCACTGGACCCCGTCTCCTCGACCCGACCCCGGCTCCTCAACCTAAGGGTCAGGGTCAGAGTCGATGTCGTGGTCGTGTTCTGGGTATGGTTCGGAGTGTGTTCGGGATCGTGTTCTGGGTCGAGGTTGGAGTGTGATCAGGCTCAAGGTCTTGGTCGGGTTCGGGGTCAGGGCGAGGAGTCATGTCCCTGACCCGTGTTCCACCCGAACCCAACTCGACTCAACTCCCCGACACGACCCAACCCATTTTCCTGACCTGACCAACCTCCAGACCTCGTGTCCCCGACCATACCCATATTAACTCCTGTCTCACACGAACCTGACTCCCCAACTCGACCCGACTTGACTACATGACATGTGACCCCAATCTGACTCCCCGACCCATTCCCTCGACCCCGGCTCCCCGACCCATGTCTCCAGCCTAACTCCCCCACCTTTATTCCCGACTTGACTCCTTGACGCATGACCTGTCTCGACCCGTCTCTTACCCGAACCTGACTCTCTAATCCGTCCTGAATCCGTGTCCTCGACTCGATTCCTTGACATGACCCAACCCGTAACCTTGACTCGAACTCCTGACCTTAGGAAAAACATCGTAAAAAAATAAAAAAATCAATGATTGCATCGATGTCATCACTCTAGTTAAAGCAACACGGTTTCCTTCTCATTTCGTAGATCTTTCTTGAAGAAGGGAGGTATGTTTGTGTAGTTTTTAAAAAAAGATGGCAATAATTTTTGACATGTGAAAAATTTAAAAAATTTTAAGTTAAAAAGCTAGAATAGTTTAACTTAAAACTAAACTTTTTAGCTTATATAAGCTGCTAGCTTATTTTAATAAACTGTGCCAAACACCTTCTAAAGTCATAAGCTGTAACTTACAAGCTGAGCCAAACGGGGGCCTATACCTTCACATTTTGTCATTGCAATAAAAAAACACAGATCTTTATGTTTAGGCAAACACGGGAGATTGTTGTTTTAGACTGTTCAGTATGAAAAGAACAATCCAAATCTATTTTAAAAAAAATTGTTGGATTGTGGAATATAACATGAGGGGATTTACTGATCAAATCTTAAAGACTGTTTGATAGTAACATATTATGAAAAAGTTGCCCCTTTTTTACTTTTTCTGTGCACTGTCTTTTAATAACAAGACATCACAACCGTCCATTTCCTCAAATAAACGGCCGCACGATGCAACATAATGTCTTACGTTCAATGGAATAGAGGATAATCCGCTTTTAAATCCATATATTTGTACTATACAACGAGTATTATAGACTGGTAAATCATTTTGAGTTGTATAATGTTTGTCACAACTTTCGTAAAAAATTCATTTAATTTGAAGATGGTTAATATTACTCGAAGTTATTCATTTGAGAAACATGTAAAGAGATTTAAACTACTGAGCCTGTCTTATTGTCTCTTTTAGAGTCATAGAGTTATTCTAGATGAGGAGGTTATTTTATAGTGAGTGAAATAATTGAGATAAAGATAAACTGAAAAGTCTAAAGTCCTCTCCTTTCTGTCACCCTCTCTCTTTCACGGTCAGCTTAGTTTGGTATATTGCCAAATCCAATATTTTAATTAGGTTTAATTTTTAACTAAAAATCGAAACCGAATCCACCACACATGGTCTTAGTAATTGTTCCTATTTTTTGTTAGAATAAAAAAACGAGTTGTTATTTAAGAGTCTAAAGTTCATCTTCTGTTTTCTTTAATATTTTTGGTTGAGATAAATCTCACTGTTGTCATTCTAATAAACGTCGATAGTACTTGTTTATCGTAAAAAATCTCCGTAGGACTACCCAAGGGCAGGGGCATCTTGCCCCATTTAACCTCTCAATTTTAATTTTTTTTTTTTATGTTTTAGATAGCATCTATTTTATATTGTACTAATATTTAGTCATAAATTTGCACACGTGAATAATGGCATAAGCTATCGCCCATTGCTCATGTGTATTTTAGATTTTATAGCATTTAGCCAGGTTTTATTGATTTTAATCAGTTTTTAACATATTTAAGGTAATAGCCATTTAGGATTGAACATTTTTTTATACCGTAATAAGCTTTTTAAAGTAATATATCTAAATAATAAATAAAAATTTCAGATGTTAAAAAAATAATAAATAGAGTTCTAGTTTGGAGCAATTAATATATATAAATATTAAATTCTAGATTATTTATCAAACGCACCAATTTTTTTCTTTCAGAATGACAATTACTCCATTAATTCCATTTCAAAAATGTGAATATTTATTGAGTTATTCTAGTTTTTCTCAAGATTTTGTCTTGTTTCAAAAATTTTCATTGTAATTTACACAAAATAATATATCTAAATAAAGTGTTTTTACTCCATAATATATCTAAAAATTGATCAACCAATTTTTCCATGTTCAGATACCAGATTCTATTCCTTCTTTTCAAATAAAAAAATCCAAATTTTATTCTTTCTTTCCGTCTAAATTTCTCAATTTGATAAGTTATTGTCTTATGACTAATAATTATTTAGGAAAATGAACTATAAAAATGTAAAAAAATATTGAATATTAGTAGAGACAAATTATACTAGGCCATAATCAGTTAATAGATATTATTCGAATATAATGATAATAAAAAATTATAGTCATATTAAATGAATAAATATGTGATATTAGTTAGTAGTCAGTTAACAAACATTGTAATAGATATTTACATTTTATTTTTGAAAAGCCTCTATTAATAAATATTAATTCATGCTGCGAGCAAGTAATAATATTTCATTTTAACTAAAACAAGATTTATACTATTAACCATAATTCAAAGGTATCCTCAAATAAATTTAAATATCAATATTTTTTTTAAATTTACAATATAGTTTCCTTAATTATTATGGTATGTATTTTAAATATTACAGTTTGGGTTGGTTCTTCATATTTTTAAGCTTCTATGAACTCATGCTTCATGTGAGTTATAAAAAGAGTTTTGGACTATTAATTATAATCAAATAGTAAACTCTAAGAAATCTATGATAAAAAATTACATATATATTATAATACTTGTGAAAAAGTATAAAATATTTAGTCAATATACATGTAATATAAATTTACATAAATCATATTCATAAATATTTTCATAATTGCACTAAAAATAATTAATATATTATAAACATTAAAATTTAATAGTTTGTAATCAGTTAACATATAATGATCGGATCTGATTATAATAAAAATTTACAATAAAATATGTATATTTGTTATCTTAGTTAATAATAAGCTAATAAATATTGTCTGATTATAATACTAATTTATAAGAAATTGCATAAATATATAATATTACATTTTAATTCATAATTTATTATTGGTGTTTAAATTTCAAGAAAGAGTTACAATATTATCTGAGCTTCTTAGAATAATTTTCCCTTTGTTAGTATTTAAACTATGTTAAAGTTGATATTTTTTTATTCCAGAAACCATCTTTTTCGCCAGTTTTTTACATCTCCTTTGAAAATTTTGAAATTGTTTCAATGGAGAGTAACTTTCGGTACTTTTTGATTGCATAGAAAATTTTGAAATTGTTACAAATTTTCTATCCAATAAAATTTTATCATTTTTAAAAGTTCCGTAGTTATTAGTTTTTCTTCTCAATAGATCTATTAAGATATTGCATAAGTTTAAATTTACTTAGTTTACTTTTTACTATGGTATTACGGTAAATGAATTTGTATATTATGTTGAGTAGTTTCTAGCTCGGCTATTCTACTCATATTTATTACGTCCGATTATTTTGCAAAATATATTTTCCAAATGGCATTTTTGTCAAAAAAAAAAAACCCGTGTATTTTTATCTAAAAGGGAGGTATTGAATTCAAATCTCATCGTCTCCAATTTGACAATATCCCTTCATTTTTTTGTTTTTTATTTGCTATTGTATTCTCAATGTGTGCACATGTTGGATCTCATTAATGTTTATTTTATATATATTTATGAAAATATACAATATATAATGTGCCCACACCTCAATTATGTCTAAAAACATGTGATGATCACGCTTGTTATACCGGGATTTGCTCTTTAGAGTTCGCTACTAAATGATGGTAAATGTAAATGAATCCTAATTCCTTTATCTCTTTACAGATTCCTCATCCCATTCATAAAAAAATTCTAATTCTAAGAATCACCTTAAACACTACTAATAAATAAATTTTAATTTATAAAAATTAAAAAAAAGCCATGGTCACCTTTATTATGTTCTAACGATGTCCTCTTAAACTAAAATTTTAGATCTGCCACTGGAACTACCTGTAGAATTTCCTATTGAGATAGAAACAAGGAAGGAAAGACTGAGAGAAGAAAGCGAGATCAAGAAGAAGAAGAAGGACGAAGAAGGACGTGTTTCACTGTATTGCATTAATTTTCTAAAACAAAAGGGGAAAAACAATATAAACCCTCTCCAATAACAAGATGAGAGGAAAAGACCAAAATATCCCGTAGAATACTAACAATAGACACATAAAGAAAATTACATTTAACCATTTATTTTATCACCCCCTCAAACTTATCCTGCAATCAAGGATGAGTTTGCTCTTGAAAAAAGAAAATTGAGGAGTTGAAAGAGGTTTTGTAAATAAATATGAAAGTTTCTGGTTTGAAGGGATATGTTTGACAATGGGGTCCTTCCTCACTACCGTTCCCGAACGAAATGAAAGTCAATCTCCACATATTTTGTCCGAGCATGGAGAACTGTGTTCGAGGCTAAAGAGATGGCATATGTATTATCACAATGCAATGTTGGTGCTTGAGTATGATAAACGTGCATATCTCGAAGAATTTTTCTAAGCCAGCTTAATTCGACAGCTGTGTTGGCCAAAGCTTTATATTTTGCCTCAGTAGAAGACCTGGCCACGGTTGCTTGTTTCTTAGCACTCCAAGATATTACATTTTTTCCCAGAGATAACAAACCCAGATGTAGAACGTCTGTCAGAAGGTTCACAAGCCCAATCTGCATCATTATAAGCCTGTAAATGTAGAGATCCTGGATTAAAGAGAAGGTCGTGGTCTATAGTACTAATAATGTACCTAAGAATACGCTTAATGAAAGTAAAATGAGTTGTAGTTGGAGAATACATGAACTACACACACGATTAACAACAAAACTTATATCAGAACGTGTAAATGTAAAGTACTGCAATGAACCAACAAGACTTTTATATAGAGTAACATCAGATAATGAAGATCCAATATGACTATAAAGAGGAGTTTTAGAAGAAAATGGTGACTGACATGGTTTAGCATTAAGCATGACAGCCTTTAGAACAAATCCCTAACATACTTATGCTAGTTTATAAAGATGACATCAATGTTTCTAGTAACTTCTAAACCTAAGAAATACTTAAGGTTACCAAGATTAGTCGTATCAAAAGTGTTTTGCAGTTTATGAACAAGATGGTCAATCAAAGCAGTATGTGTGCCACTAATGATAATGCCATCAACATAAAGTAAGACATATGTAAGAGAATGGGATGAAACACAAGTAAATAGAGAGCTATCAGCATGTGAGGCTGAAAACTAAGAGAAAAAGGATGACTGGTAAATCGCTCAAACTAAGCTCTTGGAGCTTGTTTTAAGCCATACAAGGATTTGTATAACCTACAAACATAATTAGAGTGTTGTTAATCAACAAACCTTTGTGGTTGGCACATATAAACCTCATTAGCTAAAGATCCATGAAAAAAGGTATTTTTAACATCAAGTTGCGGTATATGCCAGTTGTAAGTAGCAGCTAAGGAAAAAGTATCAAAATGATAGGTCGTTTGATAATAGGACTAACAGTCTCATCATAGTCTAAGCCTGTCTGTTAATGAAAATCCTTGGTAACCAATCTAGCTTAATATCTATAAATGGAGCCGTCAGGGTTGCATTTGAGTTTATAAACCCATTTACAACCCACTAGGTTCTTGTTAGGAGGCAATGAGACAATAGTCCAAGTTCTTTAAGATTGAAGGGCATAATATTTAGTCTGCATTACTTTAAGCCAATGTGGATGTTTAGAGGCAGCACTAAAGCTAGTAGGTTCAGTATGTACAGAGTCATGCAAAGAACTAGAAGCAACCAAAACACGTTTCTTATATATCCGAGATTTAGATCTGGTTTGCATGGGATGGATAGACTGTGTAACAGTGGGTGAAGGTGTGGAAGAGATTAAAAATATGTTGAGATGAAACAAGTAAATCAATAGTAATAGCAGCAGAAATATCAGGACAATCATGAGAAGGATGCTCATAATGAGGGTTAGTAGGTATAACAGTCGATTGAGGCATGTCTGTATGGAAAATAGTAGACAAAGAGGACTTGGACATGCTATTATGTTGAGGATGGTGTAAATTAGATGAAACATGAGATGAAGATGCAATGTTGCATGCAAAGTATCAGAAATATGCAGATGATGATGTTGATCAGAATGCTCAAGCAAAGTATTAGAATTAACACAAACAGGTAAATTATCAGAATGAACACAAGCGGGTAAATGATCAACAGTTCTAATATCAGTAGCAGAAGGAACATAATGAAAATGATCATTTGGTGCAGTATTAGTATTGTGCCTAGCAGGGAGAGAACCAGATAAAGACATAGCAGATTGCACCGAAGCAGAAGAGTTAGAATGTAAAGGAGTAAAACCAGTAGGAACAAAATTGACAGAAATAATAAGAGGGAGGAAAGAAGGATACCTGGAAGCAGACGTGTCAAAACCAATATGCTGAGATGCAGTTTGCACATGTTGGGTATCAGAGGCAAAGGGAAAAGTATGTTCACCAAAATAAAATGTCTAGAAGTATAGAATTTATGCGAAGTGCGATCCTAACATAAAAATCCTTTTTGAGCATTCGCAAAGCCCAAGAAAACACACTTATTGGATTTAGGACAGCCCCCGAAGTGAACACTGAAGCCACCCCTCTCGACTTCTTCTTCTTCCTCCACCTCTCGCCCCTTCTTCGCCACCACCACCGTATTCGCTGCCGCAGGTGCTGGAGGAGCTGCACTCGTCGGATTTGCTGCCCCTCGAAACCCCACATACCCGAAACACTCGCTTCTCCAAAATGCCCTGAATTGCTTCTTCCTAATTACTCCATGCCATCATGGGCTTCACTCTCTCTAGTGGATAATTCAGCCTCCACGACCATTGTCGACTCCAGGATTGGGTTTTATTTTCTTTCAATCCTTGGTGATTCTCAGCGACTTTTGGGAATTGGATTGAGAAGAAAAATTGTGTTGGGGTTGAAGAACATTGACGGCTATGCATTCAATGTTTATGTCGATAATAATGATTTAAAAGAATTGTTCAGTAAGAAATATGGAAAACTGGCAATTTCATAACTTAAAGAAAACAAAGATTTGAATGAAGACCTGATGAAGGGTGATATATCCATGACTGTAAGACTGCAAATCGTGTATGGAAAATTGAGCATTCGTTCTGTTCGAAGTGCTTTTGAAGACTCAGTTGGAAGCAAACTTAAGAAGTTTGGTGGTTCAGATGATAAATAATTGCTCCAAAGATTCACTTCCCATTTCAAAAGTGAATATAAAATACTAAGAGGATCGATTATAAGTCTCTCTAGGGATCGAGGCCACGTTCTTCGTACAGCCATTGATGGAAAAAAGGTGAGAAATATTGAAAGCCAACTATTGATCTGTTGATTATCCATTCTAGATTTATACATAGGTGAAGACCCTTTTGAAGGAAAAGCTAAAGAAGATATTAAGCTCAACTTGGTTCAATTGCTTCAATAGTAGACAACTCTGATACCATGTAGAATTTCCTGTTGAGATAGAAACAAGCAAGGAAAGACTAAGAGAAGAAAGAGAGATCAAGAAGAAGAAGGATAAAGAAGAAAGGGTTTCACTTGTATTGCATTAATTTTCTCAACAGAAAGGGAAAAACAATATAAAACCTCTCCAATAACAAGACGAGAGAAAAAGATCAAAACGGCTCCTAGAATACTAACAACAAACACATAAAAATATACATTTAACCCTTTATCTTATCACTACCAACAAGCGGTTGTGATTCGGCTAAATGCATGTATAATATATCCCTGGTATATGTTTTAATATCTTAATTGATATTGAGGTTTTTCAAACCTACTCATAATCTGCATTTCACACAATACATTTACGCATCTTATATAGGTGATGTTAGATAGCTTCAAATGTTATATGAGTGATCTGAGTCAACGCCGCCAGATAGATTTATCGAGTACCATGTAACTTAAGCATGTCCATTGTTGTATTAGAAAAATGCTCTGCTTGGCTACTTTTAGCTCAAATCTCTTAGAGAAGATTTTGATTGGTGATCTTCAAGTAATTGTTATTTTCTCATCTCATCTAAATTGTTCAGTTGGCAAAGCTGCTTTGGGGATCTTTTCACTGCTCAAAATTTAATTTCCCCCCAATGAGGTGTACAAAGGGATAAACACATTTTACTCGAAACTAACAACTGAAGATTAATTTTACCAACTCTAAATCGGATGAAATTTGACGAAAAGAAACCAATAGGCAACTTGACATACATTTAAAATATCTTAATTAGTAATGAAAAGATTTAGAGTAACTTAATCAGTTAATCCAGACATGCACTCTTACCAAACTTAGATACTTTTTTTATTAGGAGAGAATGAATGGCAGGGAACGATAAAATCACATGAAAAAGAAATCTTATCGTGATCAATTGAGTAAACAATCATAGTCATCTTGAACATACCGGTTAATACGGATTAAGAATATAGTTTGAAAATTGATCGGTACGTAGAAACCCAATTTTTAAAAGCAATTTGAAAGCACATGAAAACGTAGACTTTGAATAATGTTTTCTCGTAATGAGGAAGGTAAAGTTCCAATTTCCAAGCATTCAGATTGACAAGAATCCAACAGAGTAAACACAGAGAGATAACAACGTTTTTTATGAGCATGCAGAGGAGAATGTCCTTACCCATTTTCATATTTTTAAACCCCCAACACCCAAAATTAAAGAAAAAAGAAATATTACTACGTACGTAGACTTTTCAATTATATCCCTCCACCTGCTAAAACATGCTTTGATTTCTTGAATGACAAATATAATTTTGAAGTTTTCTACATAAAGCTTAAACGAAGATCCAATGGAGGGCGACCCATTTCTCTCTCAAACGTGTAAGTGAAAGCTGCATTCTCCTTCATGTACTGATTTGCATGTATCCGAAGCTTATCTGTCTCTGTTTCGCCAAATGAGTTTAATGGGAAAAGTTGGAGTGTCTCTCTCACTCTCTCTGGCTCGGAACACACCTGGTTTTTCTCTGTCAAATCTGTTAAAACGACGACAAAAAATAATAATTTAAGTGCTAGTTATGTACGTAACCATAGCTATATAACTGAAAAATATTATGAACACATACGCTTTGGAGCAGAAATCTTGTCATCTCTAAGAATAAAATCCATCTGATCAGCAACACTAGAAACTTTGCGGCGTTTTTGTCTCTCTCTAGCTTTATGATTTTGGAACCAGTAGAAAACATTCTTGCTCTCAATCTTTCCATAAAAGCTAAGCTGTGTTGATATCTTTTGAATCTGATCAGTGCTCGGCGTTCTTAACCCTGACCTGAACAACTCCGTCAATACTTTCACCTGTTCACTCGTCGGATTCCACCTCCCACACTTATTTCCGGTACTACCTCCATTGTTTCCTCCACCGCCACCAACAGTCCCGGCTTTAATATAAAACCCTGACATTCCCTCTTCCATATTTCACCCTCAAAATTATGCTCTCAAGCTTTCACCTTCTTCTGTATACAGAACTTTCTCTAGATGAAAGTTCGTGTGCATATAAATATATATCACTATAGTTTTCTTTTAAAAAAAATGTTTTTTTGGATCACCCTTTTGTTTATTTTTCAGTCTGCTTTGATTTTAGGGAATGTGAAATTCAAGTATGTGGATTTGATTTGATCAAATTGTTTTTTTTGGGTCCTGGTTTTTTGTGCAGAAATTGATTGAAATGAGGAATGGGGAGAGAGACATGCGCAAAAGCTGCCACTGTTCAACATTTTGGTCTGCGGGCAGAGACAAGATGTAAGTTTCACTAATTATTAATAAATAATTCACTATCTCATATTTATTTACTGATTAAATCTTTGTCTTTTGAGTTCATTTTGCATTAATAAATTGATGTTTTGTTTTTTTTTTTTTCGTGTTTTTCAGTAAAGTAAGCAATTGTTTCTGATTATTTTTTTCATGTTCTAGTAGACTAATCCTAGTAAGTCCAACACCCACCAAGACATATGGGTAGTCCAAGCTACAGTTATTAAATTCATGGATGTCTACTAAATCCCATATTAAAAAATAAATAATTTTTTTGATATCTCAAATGGAAAAAGTTCTTAAGTACTTCTCTATGTTATCTTATGTTAATTACTTGATAATTTTTTTAACTTCTAAAATCTTATTTTTTTCATTTTCAAATTATAAATAAAATATTATTGGTTTAGTACTTTAATTGGGAGGTACTGAGAATTGTTTGCTCAAATGTTTTTGCCCAAAGAGAAAAAAGATAATGAAATTAATGGATGAAATAAAGGTTGATCAAAGTGAAAGTCAAAGTTACACACTGCTGATCATATTTGGACCGTTGCGATCACAATGGACTGACAAAGATACTGAGTTAAGTTGACTATTAAAAGTAGAGCATTCAGTTCAAAAATAAAAAAATAAAAAATGAGGGTTAGGGTTAGACCTTCTTTTAAGGAAGTGAAAACATAAAGAAAGAGACAACAAAGCCACCAAATGAAGAATAGGGGAAGGACAAGTGAGGAGCAGCCAAAAGGGGAAGCAAAGCATGCCAATTTGGATTTGGATTTTATCATGTCATCTGGTTCTCTGTCTTTGGTTAAACTGTGTTTCCCCCCTTTACACTGATCACCTCAATTTGCCACATTTTGTGTAGTTTTTTTTTACATAATTAAGTAATTATCATTTAATTTCGTTTAGACTATAGAAGTATAGTAGCTACAGGTGTTGATCTTTAATTCAAACTTCAAGCTTGTACTAAGGTTTTAGTAACCATAAACTTAAAAGAACCATAATTTAATATGAACCCAATTAACTCAAATCTTAAATTCCGGAAAGGTCATTAGAGATCGTGGGGACTGCATATGATAGAGATGTTTTATATATAAAAGATATAATATTTCAGCATTTGAGTTTTGAAGGGTTGATATGGCTTGGCGAAGTTAAATTTTGTTGCATTTATAAAAGATACCAGGGCTGTAAGGGAAATTCTTCAATGGCAGGGTTGTTTCTCGACATTGATGAGTAGGGTTCAACAATATGTTATACGAGTTCAACAAATATGTTCAGAGTTCAACTAATGTGTTTTGAAATTCAACAAATTTTTGAGTTCAACCAACGTGTTTTGAGATTCAACAAATTTTTGAGTTTAACAATTGTATTAAAGGTGCACAACAAATATGTTTGGGGATTCAACAAAAACTCTTGGGATCATACCAAAATAAATGCCATTGAAGAGTGACCAAGACTATAAATATGCTTGCTAGTATAAAATTATCGAAAGTAATTAGGGAAATGATAGTAAATAGGCTATTTTTAAATAGTTTTAGCATTCTACCAAAATTAATTAGATTTGTAAATATGGCCGAATTTGACAAAACTTATATTCTCTATCTCCTTGTTTCTCTGTCATGCGCGGTACTGCTCGTTGGTGCTAGCCATCTAGGTTCCTTGTTGGTTTCTCGTCTAGTTGTTCTTCGTCTGGTTGTTCTTCGTCTGGTTGTTCTTCGTCTGGTTGTTCTTCATTTGGTTGTTCATCATCTGGCTTGTTGCTCATCGTTTGGATTTTCTCGTCATTTGGTTTTCTCGCCCTCGTGTTCTCTTCATCGACGATTTTGGGTGCTATAGTTCCCTGATCGTGAATTGCTATGCTTCTCATCATTTTCTGGCTCTCTCCTCGTGTTCTCTGGTTTTCTTCATCATGTTCTGGCGCCTCTGTGGTTCTATCGCGACTTGCTCTGCTGGTTGATTACTGATTTTTGGTTTTATGTTTGATTTGCTCTGATTTTCTAGTTTAGTGTGCTCTGGTTTTATGAATTTTTGGTTTAGTGTGCAATTTCGGAGAGCAAAGCTTTAAAGATGAGAAAGAGAGAATCGAGCGAGAGGGAAATGAAGAAGAGAATGAGGAGACGAGTTTGAGTGTGAGAATATATTTGATACTGGTGATTTGTAAGATAATATATTCATGTATGTAATTATCACGGATGATATATAAAAATATATTATGATATATTAATGGTATATTAAATATACTATAATATATTAAAATAGAATATGATATATAAAAATATATCATAATATACTGTACATAAATTTTTTACAATTTTATCAGAAGGAAATTTATAGTTAAAAAACGTGTGTTCTTACAAATAACTAAGGTAATATTTTGGTGAAAGCCCGGGTCCCGGGGCCGAATCTAGCTAGAAAATTATGCCGGGATTCAAAACAATTGGGCGAAGATATATAATTTGCAAGTAGAAGATCGCATTTTAATTATTGGTGTTGCAACAGATAGTAAAACATATAGTTTTATTAGCTTTTCATATGTATTTTCAATCTGAATTCGAATTATGAATGATAAGAGATATGATATGTCACCCTGACAAACTAATTATCGTAACTAAACTTGAAAGATATTTTCTTTTCCAATTTAAAAGCTTAATTATCTATAATATTAAGCAATAGTTTATTTGAAACCATAATATTAAGTAATAGTAAATACATTATGAGTTAGATATTAGCATACTGAGACTAATTATAGAACAAAATTAAAGTAGTAGATTTTTTATTTTATTTCTAGAAAAGGTTGTTATTATTAAAGATTTTCATACATGCTTTTTGAAATCAGATTATTCAAGTTAATATTTTAATTTATAAATTTAAGTTAATTAATAAAAAATACATGTTGTCATATATATATATATGTACGTACTTTATGTATGTATATAGACTAGATCCTAAAATGTGCGTCTTACGTGATAAAGAAAACAATAAAATTTCAACTAATATAATGTTTCAAAGGTGAAAATATACTATATATAGTAGTTAAATAGTGGAAAAAGAAAATATATAATAGATCTATAACTCCTTCAAATTCTAATGTTTTCAATAAAATATTTTAACTAATAAAATTATATTTATGTTTCTTTTATGTTTTTTCACGTGTCGTGTTTTTATTTCATAAGTTTTAAGGCATCTAGTCTTATAATTTAAGCTATACAATCGATTATATTGAAAAAAATATTTAATATAGTCTAATAAATGATCATATTTGATGTAGTTAATGTAAGGAGATCATGTTAGTAAGATAGTTTATTGGTTTAGTTAGTTTAAGGGCATTATAATCTTTCTCTTAAACTAGTCATTTGATCTTTGTTTTGGCTTGTTTATGTAAATTCATTGTTCTACCATGGAGGTCAATGACAATTCTTCTTCTGTTCACCTTTCTCTTCTTCATCTCTTCTTCTTAGCTTTTCTCCCTCATCTTGCTTCTTTCTGTACAAGTCTTCATGATATCAGAGCCAGGTTTGAACTCAGATGGATACTCACGATTCCATAACAACAACAGTAAAATTCAATGCCGAATCTGTCAACGCTTTAGACATGGTGCAACAGACTGCTATCACATGATGAATTTCTCCTACCAAGGGAAAATCCATCAACCAATCTTGCTGCTATGAATGCAATTACTCAAAACACTCGGCAACTAGATTCACATGTATGGCTTTCAGACACTGAATGTAATACCCATTTGACATCTGATCTTGCAAATATCTTCAACACCCTTGAGTATAATGGTCAAGAATGAGTTTTATTGGAAATGGGCAGTCCTTAGCCATCTCTCATACATGATCTGGTATGATTCACACTTCTACCAATAAATTTCCTCTGTCTGAAGTTTATTATGTTCCTGATTTATCTTCAAATTTACTTTCTATGTACAAATTTTGTGTTGATAACAAATGTAGATTTATCTTTGATGATGAATGTTTCTTTATTCAGGACAAGGGATCGACACCATCATGCATAAAGGGAATTGTGTGAATGGTCTCTATCCAATACCTGTTAACTTGTCTAAGAAACATTTTACATATCTTGGTGCAAAAATTACTGATTCTATCTGGCACTCTAGACTAGGCCATCCCTCTAATAACATTGTTAAACAAATCTTGAACATAGCACATTTGCCATGTACTTATTCTCTTTCTAATAATTCTTCTTGTATAAGTTGTATCTCTAATAAAATGGCAAAGTTACATTTCTCTTTATCTAATTCTATGTCTTCCTTTCCGTTATATCTTATCCATACTGATGTTTAGGGTCATACTCCCATAAATTCTATTTCAGGTCATAGATTTTATGTTGTCTTCATTGATGATATGCCAAGATTCACATGGTTCTTTCCAATTGTACATAAGTCTCATGTCTTTGGTGTGTTTAAGATGTTTAAGCCATATGTTAAAACCATGTTCTCCACTAAGATAAAATGTTTAAGATATTATGGAGATGGGGAATATGTTAATAATTTCTTTAAGATTTTTATGCTTGAACATGGAATACAACACCAAATCACATGTCCCCATACACCACAACAAAATCGGGTGGCTAAACGTAAACATAGGCATTTAGTTGAGATTGGATTAATACTGATGCACTTTACTTCTACTCCCACTACATTCTGGAATTATGTTTTTGATGTTTCAACCTTTTTAATTAACATGATGCCAAGTTCAAGTCTTCAAAACATCTCTCATATAGGAAAAACAAATTTGATAGTAAGACTGTCCAATGTGTATTTTTGGGTATGCCTTAAATACAAAAGGATACATCTACTATGACTTACATACAAAGAAACGCTACATCTCTAGACATGTTTTATTTGATGAAACTGTGTTTCCTTTTGCTGCTAACAATTCTGTGCAGCCAAGTCAGAATTCAGCACCTAGTTTTTCTATTCCTACTCCTATCGTGTTTCCTCCATACAGGTATAACCTTTCCGCTTCCTTTCCTTCTACTACTTCTTGTAAGGGTAATTCTACCTCTTCTTTGCCTTCTAAAAAAACTTCTTCTACTAAGATTACTAAATTGCCACATGCATCTGATTTAATTCTTGCTGCAACTGCTAATAGAAACAATCATAGAGATTATACTGATTCTGTCCATACTGCAGTGTGTAATCATGTTTCTCCTCATACTATTGACAATGCTGATGATACTACTCATGTTAAGTCTTCTTCTGCTTATTTAGATTATACTACTGCTAGTCTGCACACGTCTTCTTCTACCCAACATGATATGCTTAATGTTTTATCTTCTTCATATCAACCTAATTCTGCTAATACTAGTACTGTGCATACCGACTTCCCTCATATCTCCTCTGGTCTGTGTATTGATATTAATGTTTTTCATCTTGCTTCAAATGCTTCTCACACACACAAATCAAATATTACACACTCCAAACATCCTATGCAAACCAGATCAAAGTCTGGTATACATTGTAGATGTGCTCTTGCTGTTTCTACTCCCATGTCTCAGGACACTAAATCTGAACCAACTTCCTACTCTTTAGCTGCCAAAAGTCTAGATTGGGTTAAGGCAATGAATGATGAGTATAATGCCTTAATTACTCGAGGACACTTGGACCCTTATGCCTTTGCCTCATAACAATTGTGGATGCAAATGGGTGCATAAGCTTAAATATAATCCAGATGGGTCTATAGCAAGACATAAAGCTTGGTTGGTTGCAAAGGGGTATCACCAACAAGCTGGTTTAGACTTTGATGAAACCTTTAGTCCTTTTTGTAAGAAGCCCACTATTTTAATCTTACTCTCTTGGTGCTACACATAATTAGCCTTTGAGGTAACTTGATGTCAAAAATACCTTTTTACATGATCATTTGAATGAAGAGGTTTACATGTGTCAACCTCAAGGCTTTATAGATAGACAACATCCTAATTTTGTATGAAAACTTAATAAATCTTTATATGGTCTTAAGCAAGCACCAAGAGTATGGTTTTAATAGTTTACTAGTCATCTTCTTTCTGTTAGTTTCATTGCATCTCATGATGATAATTCTTTGTTTATTTCTACCACTTCTACCTCGGTTACCTACATTCTCTTATATGTTGATGATATAATTATTAGTGGCACAAATTCAGCTGTTATAAAGAAAATTGTTAGTAATTTGAAATCTGTATTTGATATGACTGATTTAGGGGACTTAAAATATTTTCTTGGTCCTGAAATTACCAGGACAGATTAAGGTATTTTCCTTAACCAACAAAAATATGCCATTGATTTATTACATAAAGTTGGAATGAGTAATGTGAGACCTTGTCAATCTCCTTGTTCAACTAAATTTCCTTTATATGCTCATGTTGGCTCCCCCTTTACTGATGTCACATTATATAAGCATAGTTGGTTCTTTACAATACCTTACTTTTACTAGGCCTGACTTGAATTATGCTGTTAACTGTGTTTACCAGTTTATGCATTCCCCCACTACTCTTCATTATAGTGCTGTCAAACACATATTAAGATACATTAGCGGTACTATTAACTATGGCATTCTTCTAAAACCTGGAAATCTTCATTTGCAGGCGTTTAGTGATGCAGATTGGGCAGGAGACCTAAGTGATAGACGTTATACTTCTAGCTACGTAGTCTTTCTTGGATCTAACATTATCTCTTAGAGTGCCAAAAAGCAAGCAACCGTGGCCTTTTCCTCTACAGAAGCCGAATACGAGACCTTGACAAACACCACAGCAAAGCTTAGTTAGTTACGACAAATTCTCAAGGGTTATCTTGTGTCCAAACACAATCTCTCACAATATATTGTGATAACACATAAGCTATTTCCTTGGCATCCAATCATATTCTTCATACTAGAACCAAACATGTAGACATAGATTTTCATTTTGTTAGGGAAACAGTCATGTAAAAGGACTTACATGTCAAATATATTCCTTCTCTTATGCAACTTGCTGACCTTTTCACTAAACCTGTCCCTATCTCTCAATTTGAATACTTAAGGGACAAACTCATCCTTGATCCATGGATAAGTTTAATGGGGGATGTAAGGAGATAAGGTTAGTAAGATAGTTTATTGGTTTAGTTAGTTTAAGGGCATTACAGTCTTTCTCTTAAACCAGTCATTTGATCTTTGTTTTGGCTTGTATATGTACATTCACTGTTCTACCTTGGAGGTCAATGACAATTCTTCTTCTGTTCACCATTCTCTTCTTCATCTCTTCTTCTTAGTTTTTCTCCCTCATCTTGCATTTTTCTGTACAAGTCTTCAGTTAAAAATAAAATTATACAAAAGTGTTATTGAATAATTATCCATGACGTTATATAAATAATCTAAAATATTTAGTTTGTCAGGATAATTTAAGAATTTTAAAAAGTAGTTTAAACAATATTATCTAAAATGTTGAAAGTTTCATTAACCATTTAATTCAGAAATATTAAATTTTAAACTTAATATTTATGAAAGATAATTAAGGAAATTCAATGAAATGGTTAGAGTAATTTATGTATAAAAATGTTCCCCTCCCTTTTGGCCCCCATATTGATATATTCAAGTCCCATATGTCTTGATCAATAGTTAATATCCTCATTGTCTTCCTAATTAGAAATGAGAGTACCTATTTACATTTCTCTCGTATCAAATTAGATAGCACTCGTGAGTGTATAATGTATGGCAACAAATATTACAACCAGGGAATTATAAATCTTGATGTTTGATCAAACTCGATGAACATATTTCACCAAGCTACAGAAAAAATGAATTCAATAAAAAAAGATGTAATATACAAGTTCAAGAAGATAGGGATTGTAGATGTTTCAAGCATATATGCATGCATGCATGCATAATTGGTTATAATTTATATATTCAGATTTAAAATATTAATGATTCATATATCAAGGAGGAGAGATAATTTTGATTCTACAATTCCCAAGATTTATTGCTGTCATCTACTCCTTATATTTCATGCATCTAATGATACTTTATAAGTTCCATATTGAAAAAGACAGAGGAAGGGGACTTCGTTTGTGATCATCAATGCCTTTTAAATCTCCATATGTAGCTATGACAAACGACTTAAAAAGTTCGAAGGATCTATGCTATAAAAATTATCGTTTTTCTTCAATTAATCCTTCCCATTAAATGAAAATAAAATTAAAAAAAAATTACAATTTACCTCCTCAAACTATAATTAATAAACACTTTAAACTTTAAACTTTAAGACGTTATAGTTTAAATCCTGAACTATCTGAACTCACAATTTTAATCTTAAATGTAACTATGTCTACTACTTTAGTTTTTTAATAAAATGACATCATTTTTCCTATCTGAGACGACGCCGTTCTTGATTATGTTATTCTTATTAGATAAAATGATGTCGTCTCAGATAGAGAAAAACAATATCGTTTTGTTAAAAAATTACAATGTAGTAGACAAAGTGATATATAAGGTTAAAATTGTGAGTTTCAGATAACTTAGTGTTTAAACTGTAACATTTTAAAGTTTAAGGTTTAAAATATTTATTAGTGAGAGTTTGAGGAGGTAAAATATAATTTTTCTTAAAATTAATTATATTAACTAACACATACACATAATTATTTAAAAATTGCAATCTCCTGGGTTTGAATTTAAGATGGACTAAAAATAACTTCAATTTCCGTTGTAATTTGAAAGTACATAGATTTTCTTGACAAAAAGAAGAAAGTACATAAATTTTTGATATATTGTCTTTTTATATATAATCTCCAGATTTTGTAATTTATATAATCATTCAAAATTGATATAGCGTCTTTTTATCTATGCAAATCAAATGTCATAAATTTTACCAATTTTATGTGGAAATTTGGATCATAAAATATAAGCTCAATAGGCAGGAACATGTGATCGCACAAGAGAACAAAAAGGAAAAGCCCGAAAGAAGAGAATAGAGTAACAAACACAAGTTCACAAAAATGAATTAAGAGAAAGAAACAAGACTCAGATCGATAAAAGCGCTGAGTCGTCTTACGTTGCTGTCTTTGGTGTTTGTCCAATATGTTTGCAATGTCATTATCTATTTCACATGAACTCTGCCCCTTGGATTTGTTTTATATATATGTAAGAGAAAGAGACAACAGAGAGTCAAGACTTAACTCCGACATCCTAATAACTAAGAAGGAAAAAAGTTTTGGTAATGACTATATTGTCTGTGAATTTAATTGGGATAGTATAATGAAATATTTAAAATTATTCAGATCATTATTTTATGGTTTTGATTATTTTTTTGGTCATGGTGTAAGGATGACACCTGAGCACCTCACTTATGATGTCAAGTCAGCAGCTCACCATGTCATGGACGATGAATCACCAATTGAGTTAAAGAGAGTTACTTGGTCAAGCAGTTTAATAGTAAGCATTTACTGTTAAACTGATACTGTGCTAACTAGTCTGTTTAGTTAGCCTTCGCTGATTCTGTTAGTTGTTGAGCTACATTGTAACTAAATCTCAGATTGATCATGCTTGATAGATAAGAGTATAAAATCTAATAGAAGTATTATGCCTCAAGAGTGTTCAATAGTGAGTGCTTCTTGATCTCTCTTCTTCTTCGATCTTGGTTTCTCTTTCTCAACTCAGTTTTTACTTGAGTTTTTCACTTCTTATCTTACTGTTTCATGGTATCAGAGCCATTAGAGACTTGCGTCAATGGCAAATCAAGAAGAAGGAAGCACTAGAACAAGCAATGGTGGTAACACAAATTCTGGAAACAGCTCAACTTCGAGCATGAATAACATCTTCAGCAATACACTTAGCAATTTACTGTCAATAAAGCTAAGTAGAGAGAATTATGACATTTGGATATCGCAAATCATTCCTGCCATTATTAAACATGGTATTGATGATGTTGTTCTTAGTTTAACCAAGAAACCAGAAATAGACACTTGCAAATGGAAGTGCCAACCCTAAATTTAGTATTTGGCCCAAAAAAGACCAGCTGTTATTAAGTTGGCTTAGGGCTTCTATATCTGAAAGTATCTTGGGAACAATAGCACATCAACAGAGGTATAGAAATCCTTGGAGAAGAGTTTTGTAAGCCAATCCAAGGCAAGATTGACGCAGTTGAAGAAAAGCCTACAAATTGAAACAAAAGGAAATGCAATAATCACAGAATTCTGTGATAAAATGAGAAGATTAGCGGACCCTCTTGGAGCTACTTGAAGTCCTATATCAGAACAAGATAAATATTCTAACTGGATTAGGACCTGAATATGACCCTGTGGTGGTCAACATCACTTCAAGAATGGAAGATGTATCAGTAGAGAAATGTAGCCCTTACTGATGTGCCATGGGAATAGAATCGAGAGGCAGTTGTCCTTGACTGAGAATGCTCTAAAAATGAGTGTTAACTTGACGACCAACACCGACTTTGGAAACAAGAAGGGTTCTTTATAGAACCAGAAGAATTTCAATGGAATTTCTCAAAATTAACTTCACATGGAAACACTCAACACTTCTTCAATAGGGGATGAAGTCAAAAGTATAGAGCATGCTTTAATGCAAGAAGAGGTGGATGAAGAAATGGAAGATGTGGTAGATAAATATATCAAGTATGCGGGCCGCTCAACTAGCATTTGTTATTACGGGTATGAAAAAACACTCAATGAGGCTTCAATCCATCTAATGGTGGAAACAGGTTTAGCCAAGGGAATTCTAGCAATCCGTCAGCTTGGATGGTTTCACCCTTAACATACATAGCTTCAACTGAATCTATTTATGAACAAGCCTGGTATGTATACAGTGATGGTATCAGCCAAGTTACCTTAGAGCTTGACAATCTCAGTCTGGCTCAAGAATACTTTGGACGGGAAAAGCTTGCAGTTAAAAATGGTAAGTGTCTAAACATCTCTCACATAGGTTCAACCCTACTTCCATCAAATTCATTTCCTTTACAACTCAGTTCCTTATATAGAGTCTTTAATATAAAAAGAATCTTATAAGCATATCAGAACTAACCCTTGATAATGATGTTTTTGTTGAATTTCATGCTGACTTTTACTGCTTCTGGAAGGAATTCTTAAGGATGGCCTATACTTGCAGATGTATCCAAACCAGAAGAACCTATTTGCTCAATGTGCATTTGTCAAATCTGTCTTACCTATGCAAATTAAAACTTGTAATAAATCTTTTCTTGCTTCTAAACTTGCTCAATCATCTTCTGTAAAGAATACTTCTGTATTCTTGTATTAAAATTCTTTATATCTTCATAATAAGAAAAGCACTACTTCTGAGCATGACTCTATATCTTGTGTTGATTATGTCTTTGCTCAACCAAACGCTGTAAATACTTGTTCATATGTCGTAAAGTCAAAAGCATGTCATTTACAAGATAACATTTATGATATATGGCACAAGAGAATGGCTTATCCCACACAAAATGTTTTAAATAAGTTTCTAAAATCATGTTATTGCTCTTGGAAATATTTCAAGCTAATGCATAGGCTACCAAAAAGGAAAAAGTCACATTTTACCATTCAATAACTCTACATCTGTTACCACCCAACCTCTTGAACTTGTCCTTACTGATTTGTGGGGTCCCTCCCCTATAACTTCTAAAGAGGGTTTTAGGTATTACATATCTTAGATGATTTCAGTAGGTTCACTTGGATATTCCCATTAAAGTTAAAGTCTGAAGCAATACATGTTTCCAATGTCTTTAGGAAGTTTGCCGAGAAACAGTTTAAGAGACCTATAAAAACTCTTCAATCTGATTGTGGTGGAGAGTTCATAATTTTCCTAAATGAGCTTCAAAAACATGGAATAGGTTTTAGACATCATTGCTTTTACATACACTAACAAAATGGTAAAATTGAGAGGAAACATATGCATATTGTAGAGACAGAGCTTACTCTTCTTGCCCAAGCATATTAAAGAGTATTGATAGATCTCTCAAACTATTATTTAGATATCCTTGCTCTCACATACACCAACAAAATGATAAAATTGAGAGGAAACATAGGCATATTGTAGAGACCAACACTACTATTCTTGCCCAAGCAAATTTACCTCTAAAATTCTGGTGGGATGCATTTCAAACCTCAATTTTTCTTATAAACAGGATGATCACCCAAGTTCTTGACTTTAATTCACCATATAAAAAACTATTCAACATGTAACCTGACTATAATAATCTAGAAATTTTTCAGTGTGCTTGTTTCCCACATCTTAGGCTGTATAACATGTATAAATTTGAATTTCATTTTGAATTATGTGCCTTCATTGGATATTCTCCTAATAGTAAGGATTTTAAGTGTCTACATCCTTTTGGAAAAGTATATATTTCCAGAAATTTAGTCTTTGAAGAAAACGTTTTTCCCTATACCTCAATTTTTAGTAATAAGCAGTGTAAAAATAGGCAAACTTTAGTTGTTGATGGTCATGTTCCAATCCTATTCTCTGAGTTTATACCTGATTAGGTTATTGGTCATCAAAATCTTGATATTACTAATTCTAACAGGGAAGGCAAATATGAGAATTCCTCTCAAAATAGCTTCTCAAGTCGTGAGCACCTTTCCCTGCAAGAAGTGGCATATGAAACTTAGCCTACATTAAGTAATCCTTCTCATATTTCTCAACCTCAGTTTGATTTCAACCAAGTTACAAAATTTCCTTCCACTGTTGATAATTTAGCAGCAAACCTTCATATTCCTCCTGCTGAGCCTAACTCTAGTAGGTTGCCAGCAAGACCTTTTACTGCTTCTAGATCTGTTCACCCTATAACAATAAGATCATAAAATGAAATTGTTAAACCTAAGGCATATATTGCAACTAAACACCCTTGTCCTACTCTAGACCCACCTATTTAACCTAGTAATGTCAAACAGACGCTTACTAGTCCCAGCTAGAAGTTAGTCATGATAGAGGAATCTTACTGAGAAATGACACTTTTGAACTTGTCCCTTAGTCACCCTTAATGTCTCCAGTAGGTAACAAAGAGTTTTTAAATTGAAGCTTAATCCTAATGGCATTATAGAAAAGCATAAAGCTAGATTAGCAACTAAGGGGTTTCATCAAACCTTAAAAATTTATTTTATTGAGACCTTCACTCCAGTCATCAAACCAGAAACTATTAGGGTGATTTTACATATAGCAGTTTCATGTAATTGGGCAATAAAGCAACTGAATGTTAATAATGGATTTTTAAGTGAAACTGTCTTCATGCCTCAGCCTAAGGGATTTGTTGACTCACAGAGGCCTAATCATGTATGTATGCTAAAAAGAGCCATATATGGACTGATACAAACTCCAAGAGCTTGGTATAACAAGCTAAAGAGAGTGCTTCTAGATTTGGGGTTCAAAAATGCTAGGTCTGACACCTCTCTCTTCATTATCAGGAAAGGAAATGATATTATGTATACGTTAGTATATGTTGATGATATCTTACCAACATGAAGTAATAATGCTATGATTACACAAATTGTCAACCATTTGCATAAAACTCTTGCATTAAAAGATTTGGGAGATGTGCACTACTTTTTAAGAGTTGAGGTTCACAGAAGCAAGCAGGGTATACACTTAACCTAGAATAAGTACATCAAAGACCTCTTAAAGAAGACCAAGATGGAAGGTGCTAATCAGCAAATTCTCCTACTTCAACATCTGTTTCTATGAATCTCACAGAAGGAGAACCTATGAATGATGTCACCCTATTCAGAAGTACTATTGAAGCTCTATAATACCTTACAATCACTTGACCTGACATTAGCTTTATGTTAATAAGTTAAGTTAGTTTATCCATCAACCTACTCACATTCATTAACAAGCTTGCAAGAGACTATTGAGGTATCTCAAATGTACAATTTCAGAAGATTTTACCATGAAACCATCTTCTGTTCTTTCTTTAAAAGCCTACTCAAACTTGGATTGAGTTGGAGATATCTACGATACAAAATCAACAGGTTCCTATTTGATCTTTTTCGGAGGCAATCTAATGTCATGGTCATCTAAGTAACAAGCCATTGTCTCTATATTGATTACATAAAGTGATTATCTAGCCTTAGCCAATGCTACCTCAAAACTGCAATAGTTCAAAAGTCCTCTAGCTGAACTAGGCCTCTACTGTCAGCAACCTCCAATTTTCTAGTGTGATAATATAAGTGTCATAACACTTGCTTTAAATCCTATGTTACATGTACGGACTAAACATGTGGAATTATATGTTCATTTTATCAGGGACAAAGTTCAACAAAATGAATTGGCTATGAGATTTTTCCCTTCAGTTGATCAATTAACAGATCTCCTCACTAACGCATTGTCTACTCCGCGATTCAATTATCTTAAGAATAAGCTTCAGATAAAAAAACTACCCTTCAGCTTGAGGGGGATGTAAGGATGGAACCTCAGCACCTCACTAATGATGTCAAGTCAGCAACACAACATTTCATGGATGATGAATCACCAATTGAGTTAGAGGAAGTTACTTAGTCGAGCAGTTTAACAGTAAGCATTTATTGTCAAACTGATAATGTGCTAACTAGTCTGTATTGTTAGCCTTTGCTTATTCTGTTAGTTGTTGAGCTATATTATAACTAACTCTTAGATTGACCGTGCTTGATAGCTAAGAGTGTATAAAATCTAATAGAAGTGTTATGCCTCACTAATGTTCAATATTGAATGCTTCTTGATCTCTCTCCTTCTTCGATCTTGGTTTCTCTTTATCAACTCAATTTTTACCTAAGTTTTTCACTTCTTATCTAACTGTTTCACATGAAGATAAATAGAGTTTCTGAAAATCGAACTCCAGATCACATGAAGACAAAAGCTCAGTTTCATCAGCTGCACTAACAATTTTAGTCCGGTTTTGACTATATGGAAACTTTTTTAATTTAAGACTCATATTGTTTATTTGGACAATTTATACACATTATATATCAATTTGCTCCATTAATTAAATAGATGAAAATAACACCACTGGCACCTAATTAATCCATAAAGCATGACACACTATCCGATTACAAGTAATTAATTCGGTCCTTAATTAAAGGTGACAAGAAAATAACTATTAATTATTCTAACAAATTGAATAGCAACCATATAATGCATAAAAAGTTGGATTTGGATAATTGTGGAGATTGACGAAACTAGATAAAAAGACATGGAAAATAGAAATAAAGCATGCGTGAAATCCAGGCGGCTTACTATTTACTTCCAAATCGAACTTTTGAATCTTGTCTCCGCCATGTTTGTCGGCAACCATTAGTGCATAAGTAACGAACTGGTGCTGTTGGTGTTGGTGTGGTGGTGAGTTCTCAACACTTTTCCGGACAAAAAGGAAGAATGCCCCCCCACTAATCTTTCACCAATATATATTAGGACAACATTTAACCCGATTTTGGAATTATGTTCTTATTTTCTTTCTTGATCATCTCTCTTTTAATTAATGCTATACCTCCAAATTTGCACTGCCCTCTCTTCCTATATAATAGATGTTCATTCATTCTAAGTACCCAATCATCGAATTAATTAATTCACTGCCGTAGCAACTGTTTGTTGTGCCACCTTTTTTGGAATGTGATTTTCCACTTTTTCTCTCGTTCAAATATTATTATAATCTAAGAAGCACTAACATTTTTATTTGCGTAGAATATTGATGTCAGACATCGATACGTTTGTCCGACAAATCAAAATCATGTTTAAATTTTTATTTTATTTTATTTATTTTTAAACACGTGTCAGACACGTTCCCGACACATGTCGACGCCTTTCAAACATATTATTTTTTAGGAAAGTTTTTAAATAATAAAATATAAAATGTGTAAAATAAAATGAACAATTGTTTAACTTGTAAATGAAGAAAAAATCAGAGGTGAAAATAGAGAAGAAAGAAAGTTAAGTTTTAAAATATATTAAACTTAAAATGTTATTAAATCATATTTTTTATTGCCAAAGCCTTAAACTTTAAATCTCCTAAAACGGAAACTCACTCGATTAATCGGTATTAAATCATATTTTTTATTGCCAAAACTCTGAAGCTATTTTAATTCATTTTCTTGATATGACCGATACTGTTATTAATTTTTATGTAAATATCTATTTTCATACCTTATAAATAACAATATATATAACGTATACTCGTAACCTATTTTTTTAAATGACGTGCCAAGATGTCGGTATCGTGTCGCATGTCCGTGTCCGTGCTTATTGATTATAATATTACATAACAAATATACATCTAGATGAAATTGTCGAATAAAACTGGGAAATTATTTCATATTGGAAAGGAAAAAGAAAGAAATATAAGTGTAAATATGCGCGTCACTAGATCAAGAGATATTGTTATTACAAATGAATAAAATATGCATCATCGACAAAGGGTCAGTGGACGAAAATCAATGGCTAGCGATCAATAGAAGAAAGTCAATGGCTAGCGGTCAACGGATGATCATCGATGATCATCAGTCAAGGGAAGAGAGTTAGTGGTTAGCAGTCAGCGGATGAAATTCAATGGCTAGCGGGGTCAACGGATAATAATAAGGGCTAACGGTTAGCGGACGAAAGTCAATGGCTAGCGGTCAACGGACGATAATCATTGGCCAACAGTCAGTGAATGAAAGTAAGTGGCCAACAGTCACTGGACGAAAGTCAGTGGCCAGCAATCAGAAGACGAAATTCATGGCTAGCGGTCAATAGACGAAAATCAGTGGTCATTAAAAATCAAGGAGTTAGTTGAAGACGAGGTCAAAAGCTCAATCAGTCAACAACAAATTTCCTTCTTTTAGGCTCCTAAAAAGGTGTCACTAGGCATGATTGGTAGCTGGCATTATGTTTTCATTATCTATAAATAAGAAAAATTGTTTGTAAACAAGAGAGGAAAAAAATAGCCAACTTTATCCTTGTAAATTCTCATTCTTCCTAATAAAATTACTAGCAAAATCTTATATGATTTTTCACATTAAGGGGTTTTCATGTATATTATTGTGTTCATCATCTTTCTTTAATTTCTCATTATTCCTTAATTCTTTGTAAAAATAATTTCAGTTAATTCTATAACTCTGGATTATTTCCTTTACGTATTGGTACTCTCGTTAAGAGCAGATCAAGCTCATGATTCTCCTCTCCCTTTATTTTTTGAACATGATATTTTTCCCATCTCATGAGAGTCGATCCACTCCTTTCCAAGGCGTATAAGATTCAGCATGCCTTAAATGTCAAGCTCTACCCTTAGTTGTCAAGCATTTGGAATTGAATTGACAAATGTCGATGAAAAAAATTCAACATGGAGAATTCAAGGCCCCTATATGTGGTGATGGTTGCCACAGAAAGTACGGAGCTTGAAAAAGAAGAACAAAAAAAGAAACCACTTGGGAAAAGATTAAAATGGGGGCTTCAAAATCGGATCCCGTTGACAACCTGCAGAGATTCAGGCAAATGACGGTGTTATATCAACACGAAAATGCGTTCATGTGCATGATGTTCCCCACCAGCTTGAACGAAAACACTTTTAAATGTATGTGCCATACACTGCAAGAAAATTCACTTTTAGCAATCAAATCCTTTGGTGACCAAAATATTTGTTGGTTACAAAAGACCCAAGATATTTTACTCGGGAATGGAAGAGAGAGCATGTGAAATTTCTCTCAGGCTTTTGCCGACGAAAATTTAAATTTCATTGGTAAAAGTCCTAATTTTTACGACAAAATTATTTGTTTGTCATTAAAAGTGGGACTTTTTATGACCATATTATATGCTGATCGGCAAAAGTAGGACTTTTACTTTAGCCGACCAACTACTATTTTCGTTGCAATAGATGAAACCTAAAACCCGTTTAATCCTTCATGTCCTCTTCCATTTCTTCGTTCTTTTTTCTCCTTCTTCCCTTCTTACCTCTCCTTTCTTCTTCCTCCCATCCTTGCGACCAACGTTTCTCTTTTCATGCATCATCTCCCTCTGTTTCTACGATTTCTTCTTTGACGGTGAGGGTTTTCTTCTTTTATCCAAGGATATGATCTTAGGGTTTCATAAGTTTTAGTCTTATGTTGATTTTGGTTTCGTTCGATTTTTTTCCAAAGTACTTCCATCTTAGATCTGTGTCCATCTCAGCTCAGATCTTCATCCCATTTGAAGCTTAACTGCATGCTCTCAGAACTGCATCCATGCGCCCAGCACACTTGAAGCTCAGATCTGCATCTGTTCATTGCTCCCGAAGCTCTTCTTCCCCTACGCGGTTCTCTCATTCTCTACCAATTATCATCCATGTCCTTATTTTCATTTTAAGAATTTTTTTAACTGTTATCATCTTCTTGCAATTGTGCGCATATTAATCCAGTTTGGATATGTCGATTAAGACTATCTAGCCACAATGATTTTCCATTTCCTCAAGTTGTTTTAGTCGGTTATGGGGTAAATTGTTAAAAATAAAACCAATATTAAGTTTTTTTTGCTTTGTTTATTTATATAAAAAGGATTGTTTGCTCCGCATTTGCTCTCTGGCTCTATGTTCTCCCTCGTCTCTCGAATCGTGGTTTTTTTTATTTCCAATATGTTTTGCAGATTTCTTTTCTCATCTCTTAGATTCACTTAATTCGTGTTTCTTTATGTTTGATAAAAATGAAATTTTCAGGCACATTGAAGCTTCCATGATTTTTGAGGATCTGAATTCATTGAAACATGTAAGTTCTGACTTTCTTACTTTTAGAATTTGGATGAGTGGAATTCGTAGATTTGTTTGGTCGGTGATAAACTGAAAGAAATAAGTTGAAAGTTTGTTATCTGTCGTATTTTATAAATTCCATGTCCTTCCCCCTGTTCTAAAGGTCACTTCTATAGTAGTTGAACTCATATTAAACATCCAATGTATCATTGCATCTACATATATCTGGAATTCAAACTAGCAGGACGAGGCACCTGAATACTGTAAGAAGTAGGCAAGGAATATGGGGTGTCAAAAGGTGAGGAGTTCTATATTGAATGCATAAATAAGAATTTAAGATTGTGCAAAATTAGAGCTGCTACAAATATATGCAATGGACTGGAAATCGGTGTCACTTAGGTGTACCCCTTTTAAATTTTGCAAGAAAAAGTTTAGCTGGCTATCAGCTTCTTCCTCCGGTTGGACCTGCAATGTCTTTATAAAATCTCATGTGGGAAAACTATAAAGAACTTTCAAATTTCAAAAGTAGTATGAGATTTTAGATCTATCTAATCATGCTTCTCCCTTATTGACATTACTCATATGATCTAGTTTTCTTCATACGTCTTGAAGTATTTCAAAGAACTCTTTGAATTTCTGATTACGTTGAAATATCGAGGATATACAGGCAAATATACATTTATTTCTAAGGCCAAGTGTGTTTAGTTTAAATGTTAGTTGCATTTCTTACCCTTGAAGCTAGCAAATATGTATCTTAACATTGACTCTTATAGGCAATGCATGACGAAACAAGGTTTTGGGGAGCATTTGGGTTTTATGCTATTTTAACTTTGATATGTAGTGATTGTTGTCTGTGATGTTCTGTTATAATGGCCAAATTGAGTTGATCTTTTAAATGAATGGACTTTAAAGGCATTTCATATTACATATATTTTGTCCTTTCTGAAATTCAAATCTTGAAGTGGCTAAATGAACTTTAGAAATGCATGCATATCTTTTGGCTGGGCTTAATGGTGGCTTCTTGACCCTTTACATAGCTACCTCCACTACAAAAAAATATGACATTCCACATGATTGAAATACAAGGTTCGCAGTCACCTCTTGTTAAAAATGCAAAATAACAAGAGATTTGAAATCAAGTAAAATTTATTCCTGTAAAAAGTGAGAAAAAAGCGGGAGGCAAAATTAATAGAGACGCGGGACTTGGACTTAAGCGCGACTTTGAGAAAAATTTAGAGACCCCTCACATTTCGTTCTCGAGCTCTCTCAGTACTGTGGCTCGATTCCCGTGCTCCATTTTCATATTAGAGAAGCCCAACTCGTTGCTCCATTTTCGATCAGAGAAGCTAAAAAATTGGAGACCCCTCAATAGTACTGTGGCTCGATACCCTTCTCTCTCACTCTCTTGTTCAACTTTTAGACAAAGGGAAGACAAGAGGGAAAGCCCTAGCCTCCGTCTCTCTCAGTCTTCCCTCCCGTCGCCTCTCTCAGTATCAAGCTGACCCTCACCTTGCCTAGCCTCAAGCTTCTCAGGTAAGGCTTCTCTCTCATATGATTTTGTAAAAAATCCCTCTGCGTCTAATTCGTCTAAGGAGATATGGATGAGCGATGATGATTTTCAAGCTCTGTCGAGCTTTGGTTGTCGCTCGGCGATGATGGTGGATCAGTGAGATTTTTACACATACACACACACATAGAGACACACACACACGCACAACAACTGATTTTCTAGAATTTCCCTCTGCCTCCATCTACTATCTTCATCTCTCATCTCTTTACAGATTGAAGCTTCTAATTGTCATGAAGGAGTGTCTGTATTATGATTTCTAGTGCAAAGAAGGGATTGATTTTGAGTGATTTATCTCCGTTCTTAACTTGTTTCTTTACGAACGACTGTCTCTATTCTAATTTCTGGTGCGAAGGATGATGGTTTGATTTCAAGCAAATATCTCTTCATTCTTTTTTTTTGGCTTTTCCTTCATCATTTCTTTTTCTTCATGGGTCCTGATGTTGTGGGTCTATTACTACTTCTTTATATGGTGACTAGTTAGTTTAGAGCTAGGTTTTATCGCTGTCATTAATTAATTTTTTTTGAGAATTTTGGCTGTTGAGTCATTGGGTTGACAGAGAGGGGTTAGATCAAAAGAGAGGTTAGAGGAAACGAGAGTGTGATCGAGAGAGAGCAATCATGTTTGAGAGGGATAACAATGTTCCTTATAGGGGTTGGGCAGTGGTTGTCAAAGAAAGAGAGGCAGGAGTTAATTTGATGCTAAAATGGTGTATTTGGAGGAGTGGGAAACGGGAACACACGATAATTTTTTTTTTCATATCATACTTGTCAAATTTAAGACTTGTTTTTTTACTTGTTGCTGACAATTACCATTTTTTCAATACTTTTAATTTGGTAAAATTTTTATTTCTTAGAGCTTCACTTATATTTGCAATGAAAAATGTGCTTGAGCTTTTACTAATTCTCATGCTTCATCTATTATACTACAGAGAAAGATGATGCTTTTACAATAGAGGTAACTAGTCTTAATGTAGTATTTGTGAACATTGGTAACACAATTTAATCATAGGTTACTAAATGAGAGTTATTTAAGTATTTATTTCCCTTGGAAATTTATCCCAAACAACTCTCATTTTTAGTAAAACCTTGTAGTCAAAAGTCATTGAATCACATATTTCTTGTAGTGATTCTTGACTAAGTTAATTTATATGGTTTATTTTGCAGTGTTTTGATGGAAACCCTCTCTTTGAATTTGATCGTACACGATCTAATACGACTACCCATATAAAATGAGAAGCTTAACCTGTGTTTGTTCATTATCTTAACCTAATACTACTGATCTTTCGTACACTAGTGGGATTCTACCAATGTTTGTAAGTTTGGCAGTCAAACTCAGTGTTTCTTTGCGTTCATACCAAGTGTTTGTTCATTATCTCTTAGAAGATCAGAAGCTTAACCTATCATTTTGCACTATTTTGATCAAATATTTTTATTTACTAAGTCATGGTACTCTACGGATTGCAATTACAAGAATTTTATTCTTTTAGTGTCAAACTTTCAGAAAGGATGGCGAAATGGTGACTGGTTATGCAATTATTGCTTCCATAATTATTCTTCTCGTGCACATGTGGAATTTAACTTATTTATCATTCCTGGAGATGAGCTTTCTTTTCTCTGTTTGTGATTGTGTCATAGATTTAACATTTGTTTGAGATTTTAATTTTCTTTTCAGTGTAAAAAGTGCAATGCTTCCCCGCCAGGTACACTCTTAATATCACATTTTCCTTGTCCTTGGTAACGAATTTTGTTTCACAAGTTCAATATCAATTATCATGACATTATTTTGTAGCTGAAGTTTTCCCCTCTTGCTCTTTTGGCTCTAAAGCACTTGGAAAAAGCGATTATCATCTAAAGACCTTGGTTAGGACTAGTAGATAATAAGAGATTAAATGTGGGAAGAGTTTGGTTTTATATTTTTGGTTTATGTATCTTTTCAAAATTGATACCAATAGCCTTAGCCTTTTCTTTTCCTCTTCATTCTTACCTTAATGTAGTAGCTTGATCTTGTACCGCTGATTACTGATAGAACAATATCTTTCCCACTACTTGCTTTCAGCTTAAAAGACATCTAATGCTCGTAGTCGAGAAGTACATTTTTATTGCATTATTTGTATTTCGTTGTGCTTCGTAGATATATTTGTACTTCTAGACTAGAAAGAAGAAATGCATAATCTTATGAATTTCTCTGAATCTCTGCATGTGATTGTTCTTATAAAGTTAGTTATTATTGCAATAATTAGATGAGTTGATATATGTTCTAGATTAGTCACAGGAATTTACATTCTTTTATTTGGCATCGACTTGGTTAGGTAAATTAAATCCATTCTAGACATTACTTTGTGCCACAGACTACTACAATGGGGAACTTTACATTACTTTGTGCTTGATGAATTTTGAGGATCTTTACATTACTATGTGCTTGAATTTGATAATTCAAGTTTCATACGTCATAATAGATTGAATTCGTGGCTATCTAGTTATTGGTATAAACTAGATTAGCATCTCAGGTGCCACCTGAATGGCATGGATGGGTTCACTACATAACCGATCACACCGAAGATGAGGTAAGTTACTTTTTTCTGCCTGTATGTGTATATTGCTATGAGAAGTGGACCCTAATAGAAAATATTGTTAAAAATTTACAGCTACTGAGGCTAAAACCGAGGAGATATGGAGTTGAGCATAAGCAAAATTTCTCTGAAGAAGGAGATGAGTATATCTACGATTCCAAGGGACATGCTCTTAATCTTGGAAAGAGAGACTGTACTAGATACCAATCATGGAAACTCACCAAGGTCTAACTTAAGTTATTTATCTTTCAGTTCATCCCCATTTTAGAACTTGGCATTTTCTTTGCATATTTGGCTTTCTTTTTCCATGAAAATTTAAGTGTCTCAACTCAACCGATTTGAGATTTTCATGTTTCCCACAAAATAATTGATGATGTTCTTGAATCTAGTTATCAAACTTTCTTAGAACCATCTTTTATCATCATCATGGTAAGTTCTTATGTTCTTCATGCACTATTGCAAACTAGTGACCTATATAATAGCTCTATCATAGCCCTTCGTACTGCAACAGTCTGTTCTCTTTTTCTCTCCACATTTTTCTCTCAATTTTTTTTACAATTTCACCTTGGTTTGTGGATATGTTTTCCATTTACATTTTTATTTTCTCTACTCAGATCTATTTCTTAAATAATGATGCACTGACAGTTACTGCTCATCAGCTTGCAATGCTTGGTATAGGACGTAAAAGCATAGGTAAGTGTCTGTAACCATAGCGAACCCATAAATTTACTCCTCTGTTGGATATTCAATCACATAAATTCAAACTCTCTAGTTTAGGATTTGCTAAGTCTTATTTTTATTCATCTAAATTCGAAGATAACAATAAGAGGAATGTGAAAGTTGATCCTGTAGCAAACAGAGTAACAGAAATAAATTAAAACAAATACTGTATTTAAATTTTGGTTTCCTTGTCTTGGAGGTATATAATAAAATTCATTTTTTGGAGTTTCTGCTAATTTTTAATGGATGTTTGGTGAATGAGTTTAAACAATTATGTGGCCTTTTCCCAAGTTTGATGAATGAGTTTAAAACAAATACCATCGCTTTCAAATTCTGAATACGATGTTATATAATTTTATTATGCAAACTTTAGTGAATGATTTCTTCCATATGCATTTGTTATCTGTGCTAGGTACGAGAAACATATTGGTTCAAGTCTGCTATATTATCTCCAGTCAGATCAGACACATGTAATAATTAGATTTGTTGCAATAACTGTTTGTTTTTATGCTGGCTTAAAGTTTTTATACTTATTCTACAGGGAAACGAAGAGAGCAGTGGGCTTGGAGATCTGTTTGTTTCCTATACTCCCTAACTAACAACTGTTCACGGTGTTTTCCTTTAACATTGGAAAAGTCTGAAGGCACTGCATACCCTATTGTGAAACACTACCATTCAACTTAGGTTCTTTATTTTTCATTTTAAGACTCAAAATTTCATTTTTATATTTTTCATTGATTTGAACAAGCTTACTTGTATATTTTAAGGATAAGTTAGTTAGTTTTCAAGTTAGATTTAATTGTAAGTTGTCAAATGAATAATGTAAAACTTTATTGAAATGATTAAATATTAATGTTATCAATTATTATATTGATGTTCATTATGTTTCGTAAAACTATCTTTTGAAAGTGTTTAATATTAATACTTGACTATTACAATGAACCTTATGGTATCTCACTTTATAGGACATAAAATACCTGTGAATGTCAATTCACAAGTATTAAAAACACATGTTGAATACATTCAACAGAGGTCCAAAGATCCTGTTAAACAACGTTCTACAGGAGTCGAAAAATCGTGTAAAAAGTGAGATATCACAGGGGACTTCATAGGAGGCGTTGCGCCTCGTGAAAAATGTGGACTTTTAATATGAAAGGTTGTCATAGGTGCCTCATGATCACTGTGGATTACGTTTTACGGGGATATCCGTCTCTTGTATAATGTCATATTTCTTGTAGCGTTCTATGGTTCCTGCTTAGATTTTATATTTCCTAGCAGTAAAATATTATGATGCATGGTCTCTCAAATTGGTAATATATATTACCATTTCGAGATACTTGAATGTTTCCAACTTTTCTATACTTACCCAAGTTATCAAACTAGGCCTTTTGAATTTAAGACATTGTCCTATTTGTGTATTTCTCGTAAGTTACTCTGTTAAAACATAATTTATTTACATCCTAAATTGTAGCTACCTACATCGACGTCCAGCTAAACAAAGTCATGCAGTAGGTGAGTTACATTAAGTTATATTAATGTGAGATTCACTTATATATCCATTGATGGAGAGTACTTTTTGTAGTTCTCATCTCTCATTTGTTCTTCTGTTTTGTATTTCCACTGTTTCATGGTTCTTCTTTTAAATGTATGGGATTGGATGACGATGGACCGAGCCAAAGATTAGGAGACCATCTTGGGTGTTTGTTATGGGTTTATAGGTCATATTTGTTCTAGGTTTATAGGTCATGTTTCCCCCCTTTTTTCATGTTGATTTTCTGTTTTGATTATATTGCTTCTTTATTTATTTTTGGGTTTGTTCTTATTTGGATTTTGTGTTCTTTTTTCTCATAAGTTGTGGTTTTTCTTGGGTGTTGTAATGTTTGTTGTGTTGAAGATAGTTTCAATATTTTTCCTTTAAGCTCTAAAGTTAATTCATTTACATTTTTATTTAAATGTTTTAGGTGCAGGTTCTTCTTATTTTCTGAAGATGGCCAAGACTTGAAGTTTGTCTGAATTAAAGTCATCACTAAGAACAACCTCAACGAGGGCGCACTTGTTATTTGTGAGTGCTTGTAGTTCATTCCTTTTCTCAAGAATCGTCACTGCTTAGTTTTTTTTCCTTATAAGGTACTGTGAGATATGTTGCTTTAGCCTTATTGCCTTTCTGCTTCTATAAAATATATTCATCAATTTTAGCCTTTGATTAATTTATTTGGTTAAAATATATGAAAACTATGAGAATCAGGTCTCTCCTTAGGGAATATTGAATGCGTCGTCAAGGGAAGGTAGAAACTGATTATCCATCTCAAATACTAGAATTTTAGTCATTGTATTACTTTTAGAATCAATCTGGGATATGGAGTATCTTTTTTTATCTTGATCCAAACTTAATTATTTAATTCTGGCATGACAGGTTACTTTATTTATTTTGAATACATTCTGACTGATATTCCTTGTCTAAAGATAATAGTGTTAGATTTATCTTGAATTTGGCTTATTGTGATGTTACAGGAACACATGTGTACTTTATGAGATGAGCCTATCATTGAGGATGTCACACCTCGCATCGCAGAAGAGATATTTGAAGAAATCCTCGGATGAAATATAAGTCTTGGACATGGAAACCCTCCCACATCTTCTAAGAAAAAGAGTCTATATAATGAAAATATAGAATTAATTAAAAAAATGAAGTCGGTGGAGGACCAATTACAAAGCTTACTCGCTTGGGCTCGTCAAAATGATTTTTCACCTCCTGACAATGGCTCAACAACAGAAGCGTGAGATTCAGAATATTTGTTCTGCTTTGTAATTGTAACAATCAAGCTTTAAATACTCTTTTTATGATTTATCTTTTTTGGATACATTTGTGAACCACATTTTGTAGTGAATTATGTTTTTAAAGATTTTGTAATGAACTACTGCTACTTTGTTACATTACATATATTAATGATTAATATATGTATTTATTATAAAAATATCGGGTTTAATAAATTTTCTAATGCTTATTACTATCACAGGTGTATATGAAAATTAAAAATCAGTATTTTTTATTTACATTCTAGAAAAATAAAATTTGATCGCCAAAAATATTTCGCGACTAAATAAAATTGTTCACAAAAAACATATCGTGACCAAGTAAAAATCAATCGCCAAAGACTTTAGGCGACGAAAACAATTTTGGTGGAAAAAACCTTTTGCGAACAACTATTTGTTTCGTCGCAAAAACCTTTTGCGAGCAACTATTTTTTTCGTTGTGAAAGGTCTAACGCGACCAATTATTTTTCATCGCAAAAAACCTTTTGCGACCAACTATTTTTTTCATTGCAAAAGGTCTAAAGCGACGAAGTTCATCTTTCATCATGAACGACTTTCGCTGATGAAGCGAAAGTGATGATGTTCCAATGAACATATGTTCATAAGCGTTAGGCTTTTGGCGACGAGATTTTGGGGTTTTAGCGACCAAAAGTTTGGTCGCTAAAGCTCCTATTTCTTGTAGTGGTACCATGGACGATTTGAGTACCTTTTAACAAGTTCGAACATGAAAAGAGAATCTTTCCATGATTACACCCAATAGTTCAAGGAAGAGAAAAACTGAGGAAGAAGGAAAGTCGATCTGATAAGAGATAAGTGAATAAAAATTCATTTCTTTCACTATCATTAACATTCTTTCACTTATATTAATATAAAAATAGGACAGATAATGCACGCTGAATATGTTAAAAAGAATGATTTGAACTTCACAAATAAATTGCTTGAAATAAATGGTAAAGGCTTAAATAAATTACTCAGCAATCAAATAATTTAAATTTCAGCGTACTCAAATAGCAAACAAATATTAAAGGATGAATATCACTGCGCTATCAGTTGAAAAAAAAAATTAATGTGGAAGTTTTAAACGTGAAAATATAAATAAGTAAAATAATTTTTACATGGGAAATTAAAGTGTGAAAATTAAATGTGTGAGAATAATAAATACAAAAAAGTAAAATGTACCAAATAGTTATCCCTACATCTACGCTTTAAGAATCACTATTTGAAGATTTTTCCCTCACAATCTTTCATCGGTGAAACCAAACCCTTACAAATCATATTGACTTATATTGTCAATCAAACCTTGACAATGAAGAACGATTAAGATTTAAATCTCTTACATAAAAACTTACCCTCTGAAAAATAGATCTCTCAATTTTTTGCTCACAATTTTTTTTTTCATCTTTCTAGAATTTCTGACAAATTAGCGCTCAAAATAAAAACCTTCCAAATATTGAAAACTCGACCAATCTTCATCAAAGATGTGTGGAAAGGTGTTTTAAAATAGGAAGCCAAAGAAGTATTCATAGTTGTAGAGGTTTGGGATGCTTCTTTGTCTTTAGTCCTAACTTTTGTACTACACCCGCTTACACAATGTTCTTACAACTCCACCAACAATGACAAATCAACAAACCTTACCCAGAATGGTACAAGCATATCTACAAACAATGAAACTTTGATACGCATTACGCTAATTATTACATCTCCTTTCTTTTTTAGCCAATCCAGCTTGACTGAAACATATTGTTATGCACCCAATTATCATCAACAACCCGAGGTGTTAAATACGACCGTCCCACCACCATAAAAGACCCATATCAGTCTCTACAAACTCTTCACCTTTTGCCTCTAAGCTATCAAACTCTAGTCAATCATTAATCTTGATGTCATCATTGACATCATTTTAGTGTCTTCAAAAACATTTTGCGCCATGTTCCTTGCTGTGACTTGTCTGTGACCTATCTGACACATCCGAAGCATCATATACCACATCCCGTTGTTTTGAAAGGTTGAAACGTAATGGCAGGAACCTGTGTGGTTCGATTGCTGCTACTACTTACCCTTAGGCTTTATACTACCACTGTTGTTGCTAAATGATACGCTATTCGAACAAGATGTTATATTCTTCTCCACCTACAAATCCTTTTGATGTGCTACAAAAATGTTATCAGATTCAAACAGATTAACGGTCTCCTGCTACTTTATAGGTAAAATCATCCGTGTTATCATCCACCATACGCATGGCTTCTCACTGCAACTTTTGATACATTAATCTCTGAAAATTATAGGATAAAAATTTAGAATGCAATTTTCCTTTCATCCTCTCCCAGTAAACAATCTTCGCGTTCCTCATTCTATTCTGGGAGAGTTTTAGTTGCTTCCACTATGCCAGTATCCTATTCTCGAAGCCTTGTTTCCACAAGCACCAGCCTTTTGTCCTTCAGAACCCCTATGAAGTATAAAACTTCCTCCATCGTACAGATCCAATCTAGAAACCCCTTTGGTTGAAGATTACCCTACAACTTGGAGACCTCAGTACACATCTACATCTCCCACTGTCTCCCATCGTCTTCCACGGGGTTCGAGGCCCAATACCTATGCATGGAAGTTCGTCATCAAAGTTGTCAGCCTCACTATATTCATCACTTGTGCATCTATTGCTCCAAGTATATCACACATCACATTCATAGGGCTCTTCTATGGGTAACTCATTGGCTAGCGTCTTCTTCGCGGCATGTTGTTAGGAACGAATGCAGCTTTAATACTAATTGATTTAACATATAGAAGCTTTGCGTAGAAAGTTGGATATACATCTTGTTAAAAGGACGATAATTCAAGCACAAATATAAGACAACCAAGCATCAGATGTTCGTTGACTCTCCATGAATAATATATTAATTCAAGTCACAAAAATGCCTTAGGACAACAAAGTCCATAAGAAAGCTGAAAATAAAAAACCCTAAATTACTATTGAGAAGTACTTAAGTAGCTAAGTTGACTAAGGTAAACAACTCCTTCTTTACAGTCATAAAGGGCCTCTTAGAAAAGTAAGGGGGAGACATTTGAAAGTCCAATCACTATATCAAAGGTATTGAAAATGGAAAATAATAAAAAAATTTAAAAGAAAAAAGTTAAAATATTAATTATAAGGATTACGATGGGACAAATCGCCTGTAAATCCAAGTTCCCTACTGAAAGTTATTGACGAAAAAAGACTTTTCCAAAAGGCAAAAACCCATCTTCACAGACTTAACTTAAATGATAGAAATTGAAAAACCAGAAATCACAGCAAATAACAACTTTTAAACCTCTAATCTAATTTAGGTAAAGTTTTAAAATCGTTAGAAATCTGTCATTTTTATTTTATTTTAATTCAATTCTTTTTGCTTAGACCAACTTACCCTCATTCCACTAATTAACTTTCCTACATTTAGGGTGTTGAGGCTTAACTGTTTTTAGTTATTTTAGATTAATATATTTTTATTAATATGTAAAATCTAGTTTATATTTATAAATTTTAAATTTACTATCTATATTAAGGTAGATATCTTCCAATATTTACGATAACTATCATGTTTCTTATTTTTCTATATATTTAAGTTTTAAGATGATTTCTTTAGTGTTAGCTTTTCTTTTTAAAATTTAATTTTAGTAATTATTTTTATTATTATGTGAATAAATATTTATATTAAAAATATGTCATGTTAGTCCTCAGAGATGCATGCCATAATTGATATGAATTCACAAGGTTCTCATGACCTCAAAGTGATAGACTACATTCAATATGCAGGAGAAAAAAGATTTTTATCCTTATTCAACTGCCCATCCAAGAGCATTTGGCTTCGTAAGACTTTTTACTGCATAAAGATTATCTTCTAGCCCAAAAGAGGAGGAGAATCCCTTTTGACAACTCAATCCTCACGGTAATAATTATGTATTCCAATTCCATCTAAAAATCTCTTAAGGTGATCCCCCCTTTTCCAGTAGATGAAATTAAGATGAAAGTATATTATCTCAACGCTTCCTTTCTCTGGCTTGCTCTTCCAAATTCGATTTTGGCCTGCGGTAATGTAATCAGGACTTCATCTCCTAAATTCTTTTTTTTTCTATTTTCTATGAAAGCAAGAAATAAATGGAAAGTTTTGTCTCGGAAAGACATATGTGCTTTCTGATACACTGGACTAAGGTGACTAACCCAGAGGACCAGAGATGAGACTGAGACAACGATTTGTCAAAGATACTGTGCCCGAATCAAGGAAAGCTAGTATGCCTGAGAAGAAGAAAGAAATAGAGATTTATTTTTAATAAGCTTTAAGAGAGAGGGGGTGCCACAAGCCTAGGTCACCAACAGAGATATTTGATATTAGTTTGGTGGATAGAGCTTGGGTCGCCAAGCCTAAGCTCCCCGACATAGAGTATGGATTACTATGTCTCAAAAATGCATCTTGCTTAGGTTGAAGCAAATGCTAGTATAGTTGCTCTTCTTATGCCGCTATTAGTAGAACAAATGCTCTTCTTTCTCTGATCTTTCAGAGTAGATCTTTCCTTAGTCGAGTCAGATCCGCACGACATGTTAATCTCTCATTTTTGGACATGATAATATATCAATTTATTTGGTCGTTAAGATATATATTAAAAAAATTCAACAATAACAATAGTAAAAATATTTTAGTTCATTTATCAGTACAGATCAAAGAAATAATATATTAAAAGAATCTAACTAAAAAATATATAAATGATGTTCTTCTAGCATAGTTAACTTAATTGAAAATATTTTGGTGAGTAAGACTTATGAAAAACATAAACGTTATAATTGTGGTTTTCTAATTTACTAATAAATGTATCTTATTCAAATTTTTTTTATTTTTATGAACAAGTAATGTACAAGAAAATAATAAAAATAATAAAAATGTACATATCACGTGCAAGACACGTGTAATTTAACTAGTATATATTTTAGTTTACAACTCTCACGTGGGTTACAATTTGTAATCCATATGAAGCAACACCAACGGTTGGGAAATCCCCAACCGTTTGTGTTCCTTTTTTAATAAAAATTAAATTAAATAAATAAATTTTTCATTAATCTTTGGCCCATTTAAAATAAAGAATGAGATAGTTTTTATATCACTTGGTTGATTATAGTGTATTCACATTGAGCCACTTATTTATTAAATAAGTCACGTCACAATGTTACTCAAATTTGAGGCTAGTAAGAGGACCACCATGATAAAAATATATTTGACTACATAATTAATAAACTATATCGATTAAACCCACAATCAAATTTATTAATTATTAATTATGATTAACTCTACTATAAAATTATAATTGAACTCTAAATGTATTTTATATTACTCGACGTAACTATCATTGACCTATTATTTATTATGTAATGAACATCCATAATATACTATCGTGCATAATTAGGTTAATTAATATCGACATAATATTTATACACATCTTGGTATCATTAGGTTCTAAATTCATTTTACTGGTCAACTATGCTAATTTTCATACTTGATGACTCAAGTAAAATTATCAAATCTCTGGTAATCCACCAGAGATATTAAACGCTTAGTTTACTATGACCACATAAATAAATTACCTAAGAGATACTATGTCACTTAAATTAAAAGTGTCTATGGATTCTGCTATTGAGAATCTATGGACTCACTATTGATGAATGTGTTTCACACTCATATTTTAAATAATCTTAACTTTAATTTTATTGGCTCTTTGAGTTTTATTGTTTAATTTATATTTTTTTATTTTTATCTTATAGGTTAAATATTCAAATGCATGTGGGTTGATCTTGAAAGATTTGGAAGGCAAAAATACAGATAAAATGAGAAAAAGATGGATCTGGGCAGAATGGCTAGCGTCACGGAACTGGCTTCCACCATCGCGACGCTGCAGAAACCACAAGAAGCAGTAAGCCAACGCCGTGACGCTGGCTTCCCAGAGTCACGACTCTGGCGCGTGACAGATTGGCCAGCGTCGCGATAGTGGCTCCCGCCGTCGTGACGCTGACGCGATTTTAGATTTTTTTCTCCAATCCAATCCTTGATGAACCCTAATGTATAAATATAATATTTTGGGATTTTTGGAGGAATTTTTAGATGTGGGAGGCAGAGAAGAGAGCTTTTTGGAGATGAAACGAAGAAGGATCAAACCGGGAGACGGATCTTAACTTCAATTCATTCTCGATTCTAATTTTATTTTTTTATTTACAGTTGTTTACTATTTTGAATTTTCAGGCATTTTCTAAGGTGTACGAGAAAATTTGGAAGCCAAAATTTGACTCCTCTAAATTTGGAAATTGAGCAAACTTGTCGTCATAATAGAAAAGTGATGAGGGAAGCTTCTAAACAACCTAAAGAAATCATGGAAGACGCTAGAGAAAATCCTAAAATTGTGAACAACCAAAATAACCAGGCAATTTGAGATTAGTCTATGCTAGTGGTCAATGAGGCCGCGTCTGCCATTCAACGCCTTATTATTAATGCCAACAATTTTGAGATATTCAAGCACAACAATGTCTCAACTGATGCATTAGCCTGAGATTATTCCCATTTTCACCACAGGATAAGGCTAAAGATTTAGTTGAACTATTTGCCAACTGGATCGATCACTACTTGGAATGGACTTTCTAAGAAATTTTCGGCTAAATTCTTTCCACCTGCTAAAACAACCAAGATGAGGAACGAGATAACTACTTTTGTCCAATATGATATGGAGTCTCTTTATGAAGCTTGGGAGAAGTTTAAAGAGATGTTGAGAGGATACTGACATCATGGACACCCTGAATGGCTACAAGTCCAAACTTTCTACAATGGTTTGGGGAATTCAATGAGGACACTAATGAATGCAGTAGTAAGATGAGCTTTAATGGGAAAAACATACGAGGAGGCTTATGCTTTGCTTGAAAAAATGGCTGTTAATGCATATCAATGGCCAATTGAGCGCAACGTATCGAGAAAGTTTCATGGAGTTCATGAAGTCGATGCTCTTACCGCTCTTACTGATCAAGTACCAACACTATCCAAGCAATTGAGCTCTTTCATTGCCAATGCTAGTGCTATTCATGCTTCACGAGAAGTTTGTAATTTATGCAATGGACCTTATCTTGGTACTGAATGTCAAGCCAGTAATCCTTTTGCTGCGCCTCAGTTAGAACATGTTAATTTTATTAAAAATTAAAGTAGGCCGAATAACTCATTGTCTAACACTTATAACCAACGGTGGCGAAATCACCCAAATTTCTCTTGGGAGAATAGTTAGAATGTGATGAATACACCAGTTGTTACTAAGCCTCAGTTTCAGTATCAACAGCCTAAATTTTATTTAGAATATGCTCTTGCCCAGCTCACAGTCAATACTACTCAATTTATGGCAAGAACAAATGCTACACTTCAGAGGCAAGAAATAAGTATTTAAAGTCCAGCAGCATCTATTCAGAATTTGGAGCTTCAAATTAGTCAACTATCAGAAATACTCACTCAAAGACCATAAGGTTCTCTACCGAGCAGCATTGAGAGGAATCAAAAAGAAAAATAAATGCCATTACACTTCACAGTGGCAATGAGTTAGAAAAACCTCAGAAAGCCACTGCTGAAAATTCTCAGGCATTTGAAGTAGAAGCTGAGATAATGGGTGATGATCTTGCCAAGAGATGAGAAAAGAAGGAAGACAAGCCTAAGTAAAAGATCTTTCCTGATAATTCTCCATCATATATTCCACCTATTCCATACCCTCTGTGGTTCCAAAAGCAGAAATTGAACAAGTAATTTTCTAAGTTTCTTGATGTGTTTAGGAAACTACATAACATACTTTTTGTTGATTCTTTAGAACAAATGCCGAGCTATGTCAAATTCATGAAGGATATTCCCTCAAATAAGAGAAAGCTAGAGGAGTATGAGACAGTTGCACTTACTGAGCAGTGAAGTGCTATCTTGTAAAATAAATTACCTCCAAAGTTAAATGACCCTGAGAGTTTTACTATTCCTTGCACCATTGGAAATTCATATTTTAAAAAGTATTTATGTGATCTTGGGATTGATATCAATTTGATGCCGTATTCAGTTTACAAGAAGCTAGATCTTGGAGAAGCTAATCCCACGATGATATCTTTACAGCGAGTTAATCGGTCTATCAGATATCCATTAGGGAATATTGTTGATGTTTTGGTAAAGGTGAATACAATTATTTTTCCATTTGATTTTATTGTACTTGACATGGAGGAAAACCAAGAAATTCAATTAAAGGTGAACTTATTTTGAGAGTGCAAGAAGATCAAGTAATTTTCCATGTCTTTAAAGCAATCAAACACCCAAATGATATGAATAGTTGTTTGTAGGTGGATTGTGCAGAATTGGGAGAAGGTAAACCTAGACACCTATCATCTATTGAAAAACTATCGATGTTAGACCTCCACCTTCGGTACACCTTTATGGGAGAAATATCCATTCTTCCTGTCATTATCTCTACTTTGTTAAATGGTAAACAAGAGGACAAGTTGCTGAGGGTGTTGAGAGAGCACAAAATGGTTTTTGGCTAGTCAATTTCTGACACAAAGGGAATTCTAAAGTCAGTGGACAACGGGTGAAGTCTGGATGATCATTATGTCTGGCTGAAGATATCTCTACTAGGAGGCAACCTGCTTTTATTTATGTTATTTCATTTTTTAATTATTTTCTTTTGCTTATTCTATTTTTTGTTTTTTCTTTAGGTTTTTAAATAAAAAAAACTATGGACGAATTTGGCTCATGCACCACTTTCACCTCAGTTGGACATAATATGAACAATGTAAAGAATGAAAAGGATGATAGCTCATCATTAGTTAGGGAAGTCCTCTCTACTTACTCATTTTACATATTTTCTTTTCATTGAGGACAATGAAAGTTTTTAGTTTGGAGGTGGTGGCTTTAATTAAATTTTCATTTTTTGGCCTTCTATTGTAGACAACACTAACACCTATGATGAGATTGGTTTTGAATTATTGATAGCTTTGGAAAAAATGATGAATTTGTGTATCGGTGTGTGTTTGAACCAATTATTGATTTGTATTTTACTAGATAATCTCGACATATTGAGCATCTAGCCTTGAGCGTTTGATTATCTTTTTGCTTAGAAAATGTTTATGTGACTTAATAAATCATTATGATTTCATAAGAACTCTAGAATCAATTCGATTGTTGTTCGAGGTCACGCTTCACATAGGACATGATTTAGGCCATCTTTGAACCGTTTGAGCTTTTCAAGCCAACCTGTGCATATTTATTTTCCTAGTATTTTCTGTTGAGCCTAAATAACAATTTTTCATCACCCATGGCAATTTCACAATCTTATAAAAGGTTTTCCTTAGCAACCCTTGTTACTCATAGTATTTGGACGTTCTAGGAAAATACTTGAAGCTATGACAATCTGGGTGAATGGGAGGAGTTTCAAAATTAAAAACAATTGTGAATAAGTTTGATTTTGTAGCCTCTTGGACTAGAGTGACTAAGCCCGAAGGGGTGTCTTAAAACCTAATACCCTAAGACCAACTATTTTGGGAGCTATTAGCTGAAAGCTCGTTAAGGAAAAGAGAAACCTAAGGGAATTAAATTAAAAAAATGGTTAAGCATGGTTGATAATTCAAGAGGTGGAATGCCAAGTTTGGTCGTGTTACAAGAAAAGTTGAGTTAAGCACGTTGATTCGTAGAATGCATGTATGACTATGAGTAATAATTGAGCTGAAATAATATCATTTATCTTACCCTAAACTCTAGCCATACATTACAAGCCTACAAAAGTCCTAATGATCCAAAGTGTTGTGGTTTGCTTACATTAGTGGAAAGTGACATGAAAAATTGGCCTATGAAGTTCTAATCTGGTAATAAATTAATAGATATGCTTTTATAAGACTTGGTTGCATGAACTCATTTAAAACTAAGAACTTGGACGGCTTAAGGCAACACACATCCACTCGAGATTTTTCAAGGTGTAATGTAAGTTGGTAGTTGTGTTGAAACTCTTCATGATCACAATTCAAAAAATTTCTTGGGTTATCGTTTTATTGAAATATCTTAAGCATGTTTAGTTAGTCAAAACATTTCATCATTTGGTCCGTAGTTTTGCTTAATTAGTGTTTAATGTTTTCTTGTTTGATTTTTTAGTTATCTAATAACATTGTCATCCAACCTACGGAATATGTTTACTGCTCATCAGTATTTTCAATGCATTTCAAATGCACTGGTACATTAATTAAGTACTCCACTTAGTGACCAATATAAGTCACTCTACATAATAGAATTAATGTACTAAATCTTCTCTTAGCAAAGCGCCCAGTTTCACTAGACTGTGAAATTAAGTATTTACAAGTCATAAATGACTCTTGGTTAAATACATTACTCTCATGAGCTAAATTAGGACCCATAAATCAAATACTATTATCCTTGTGGACTATTTACAAGAATGTATTGCACAATCCTAACATTAAGGCACATTAAATATTAATATTCTAGCTTCGTAATAAAAGTGACAAAAATCTATTTTGTTTTAATTTTATGACAAAAAATTAATTAGGTATATTACATTGTCTAGTCATCCAATATTCACTAAAAAAATGGGGCTTAGCCCACAAAGCGGCGCTCGAGAATCTGTCCCTGAGACATTTCCAATTGAGATTGAAACATTCTTTATTGAAATATGATACTGCCAAATTTCTCCCGAAACCCCGAATAACAAATTCATTGGTTACGATCTCATAGCTCCATATATGTTCCATATGTATCTGCACCGTATCACAAGTGTATTTGTTACAATGGTGATTCACATAGTCAATTACCGTCATAAAAAATAAAATGACTGGCAGGAAAATATTTCATGTCATCGTAATAAAATACTACCATAACACTTATTTGTCATCGTTCAAAATGATAATTACACGACAATCTTATGACTACATGTTATGGTAAATATGTAATTTACCCTTGTAATGGCTCTAATTTGTTTTAAACATATGGCAGAATTTTCATCCTATCATGTTAAATGTTTTACTACACATTCTTTTGTACCGTCATCTAAATTTTAACTGACGGGTTAGTTTTCCCCATCACATATTTATTCATTATTTTACGCTATGATTTTTAAAAAACCGGTGTCGTACAATTATAGCAATATTTTGCCAAAATAAAACCGAACATTTTTCCCAAAAAGAAAAACCGTTGACTAATACACTATGGATAAAAAATTAGCCAAACATTTACATTTTAGGATGTTTACTTCACAAGCCATCACCATGCATAACAAAGCTCAAATAAAGAAAGCCAAATACCGAAGTCTAGCATCAGTGTATATTTATCTACATAACTAGAATGCAAGCATAATGCTCCTATGTAAAAGGATAAGCAACCCCATGATTGCCTACGTTACACAGATCAATATCATCTTGATACAATTATCTGTTAGCATGGAGAATTTCCCATTGTTTCAAATCGCGGCCCTTACGTAGCGTAACAACTGCGACATAACGATATCAGTGGATGTAACAGCCGCGACGTAACGGTGTCAGTAGGTACCAATATACTTATAGTCTGTTGTAATGAATTTGAGAAAAATCACCTACGTCGCGGCCGTCTCAGTGACAGAACAGCTGCGACAGGCCGCTACCGGCCGCGATAGACCATGACGACCATTAACCTATAAAATGTAAGGAAAAATATAGAGAAGAAGAGAAGAAGAGTAGAGGAGAATAAGTTGTGATTAACCTATATAAGGGAAGGAAAAAGACAGAGAAGAAGAGTAGAGGAGAAGAAGCTGCAATGTGATGCAAGATGAGTAAAATTTGAGGTAACAACTTTGAAGAAGCCTGAGAGAGGTTGAGAGAGACGATTGGGCAACAATCGAGTGGATGAGAGAGATGATTAGGGTTTCCTATTAACCAAAAGAAAGAAGAGGCTTTCTTTCAAAATTGGGTTTCCAGGTCTTGGGGTTTATTGGGCTTTTTTAGGCACTAGATGCATGTTACACGCGTTACACGTGTTTTTTTATCATTATTTAAGAATTATAATCCTAAACATGACTTTCAAACTAAAGTTATGTATATATGCAAAATGTTAAGACTATATCAGTATAAGATTGTACTGTTAGTTAGCTAATCAGTTAGCTTACTGTTAGATAGTTAATTATAAGTTAGTCTCTCTTTTAGTCAGTTAAAGTTATGTATACATGCAAAATCTCATCTTTTCTTTTCATCATCCTCGTCACGCTCTTACTTTAAAATCTGTCTCCGTTTTTCTGTAAGTTTCATCAATGGCTGTCAATGAAACAAACTCATCAACTAATGCAAATGTGACTAACTCAACTGCTAATTCAATAACAACAACTAAACTTGCTTCAACATCCTCGTATGTGATAAGTTTTATTCCCATGATCTTGATTCCGATAAATATACTTCTTGATCAGAATAACTTCATTTTCTGGCGCTCTCAAATCTTGTCGTCAGTGAGAGCTTATGGCCTTGAAGTCTTACTGCTGGGGAACTCTACCCGTCCTCCGCAGTTTCTTACTAAGGTGACCACCAGCACAAATGGCATAACCGTTTCTGAAGTAGTGCCAAATCCTGATTTTCTGTCATGGCTGCAAATAGATCAATTTGTTAAGAGCTGGTTGCCATCCTCAATTTCAGAGTCAATGTACATTATGATTCATCTCATGAAGTCTGGACAATGTTAGAAGGATTTTCTACTCAACGCATCTTTCTTGATTGCTACAACTACATTTCTAGCTTCAAGCTATCAAGAAAGATGCGTTAAGTATAAATGATCACATTCTAAAAATGAGTCTCTTATTGATAATATTTCAGCTTCTCATCAGTTAGTAAGTGATGAAGAATTGCTTCTATACATCTCGGGAGGTCTAGGTAATGACTATGACCCTGTTGTTATCAACTTAACCTCTAGACATTAATTTGTTTCAATTCAAGAAGCACAATTTCTTTTGCAAAGTCAAGAATTACGTTTAGAACAAAATAATTCGGTAACTGGTCTTATAGATACATTTGCAAACACTCCACATTTTAATTCAAATCAGTATAGTTCAACTCTACAAGAATAGGTCGTGGAGGAATGATCAGTCTAATAGTGGTCAGTATAATAATCAGTGGACAAGAAGAAATTTAGGAATAAGAGGAAGAGGCCATGTTGGTCGTGGTAGAGGAAGATCTAGACCTGCATGTCATATATGAAAAATGATAGGTCATATTGCTTTTAATTGTTACAATAGATTTGAGACTGATTTTTAGCAACCCGAGCAAAACAACTTTAATCAAAACTAGAATCATACTTCTTCAACCTTTGTAGCTTCATCTTCTACTATTACAGATAATAACAGATATATAGGTAGTGGGGCAAATAACCATATCACCTCAAACCTAGAGAACTTGTCTATCAAGTCAGACTACAAAGGAAAAGGGAAGGTGATGGTAGGAAATGGTGAGTCTCTACCCACATCTCATATTTGTAATTCTAAAATTTTTGTTGATTCTAAATCCATTACTAACTCAGAAAAGGAAAATAAGCATCTTTTATGAAAATCTAACTCACATACAATATCTCTTTCACTTAAACAAATCATTTGTGTCCCTTTTATTACTAAAAACTTGCTTACTGTATCTGCCCTTACTAGAGATAATCATGCTGTCATCGAATTTGATTTTATTTTTTGACTTATTGAGGACAAAGATTTCAAGGAAGGTCCTTCTGTAAGGACACTTAGAGATGGATTATATCTTTTTTAGCTTCAACTAACTAATCTCAAGCTTCTACATAATCAATTAAGCTCCTATCACAAACCTAGTGTGTACTATGCATCAAGCATTTTATCTTTTCCTTCTGCAAATTTAGCTTCTGTTTCTAGTTCTTTGAATTCTTATAAAGGTCTTAGAAGTTCTACTTTCAATAATAAGTCAATTGTAAGTGTTAATGCTCAAAACATTTGGCATCAAAGACTTGGGTATCCCTCAAGTCATGTTTTGAATGTAATATTAAGAAAATCAAATTTGATTTCTACTCCAACTTATCTTTCTCTCTGTGATGCACGTAAATTTGGTAAAACTCATCAAAGTCCATTTCCTCTTGTTACACAAGATACAACTAAGCCCTTTGATCTTATATACTCTAACATTTGAGGTCCTTCACCCTTGCTGTCTTAAGAAGGATATAGATATTATCTTAGCTTCTTAGATGATTTCACAAGATTTTGTTGGATCTTTCCTTTAAAGACAAAATCAGAAACTAAGAATATTGTTCTTCAGTTCAACTAATTTATTGAAAGACATTTTAATACTCAATTTAAAAGTTTTCAGTCAGATTTGAGGGGTCAATTCAAATATTTGAAACCAATTTTTGCTCAATTTGGAATTCATCTTAGGCATCCTTGCCTCCATACCCATCAACAAAATGGGAAAATAGAAAGAAGACATAGACAAATAGTTGAAACTGGTCTTACTCTATTAGCTGAAGCAAAAATGCCATTAAAATTTTGGTGCGAGGCTACAACCTTTAGAGGTTAAGCCATTCAGACCTCTCATAGAAGCAACCCCACTTCTACTCTCACATATGTGACGATGATTAAGAGTATTCTTTCTATAATCCTCTTGCAATCAAGATATCAACGTCATTAAATACTAAGTATACCCTTTTACCGTTGACAGATAACACACTTTCATTACATCATAGGAATGGGAAGAGACAAAGTTTCTTTGTGTGTTACATTAATCATTCCTGCCAGTTTGCCTATTGAACCTAGATCTTGGGATCTCCAATCAACTAGGTTAGCTTCCCACCTGAATGATTCATTGAATAGGCTTTAAGCTCATTCCCCTTGATGTTTGTTTTATTTGTTCCCTTGACAAACCTTTGGTCATAGGGTCAACAAGATTCTCTTTTAACCTTATAAAGTTTAAGGAAATCACCACATTGGAGAGCAACTGCTTAATGGTATTATGTATCCATCTAATATGTCTAGACTTACAATTATACACATTATTTTTCGCTCTAAAGGTTGTAGCCATATTGTCACAGTGGACACATATTGCTGACACTAGTTTTGGCCACACTAGCATATCTTCTAAGAAATTCCTAAGTCATTATGCTTCTTCACAAGCCTTGTCCAAAGCTATGAATTTTGATTCCATAGTTGAACGAGCTATACAGGTCTACTTAGTATACCTCTGTGAGATAGCTCCACCACCAAGGGTAAAAATATATCCATTAATAGATTTAGTCTCAACTGTTTGATATCCAGTTATCATCACTAAATCTTTCGAACACCAGTGGATAGGTTGATCATGTTCATACTTTATAGTAAATTTTAAGTACCTTAGTATTCTTACCAATGCACTACAGTGATCATGTTCATGATTACTCGTATATCTTGCCAGCCTACTAAATATGCTTTATCAGGCCTGGTGCAATTCATGATATACATTAAACTCTCAATTATTTGTGAGTACTCCAACTCCATTATTCTTCCTCAACTTACAGTTTGGGTCGAATGGAGTTACTACAAGTTTGCTTTCATATTGTCCAAACCTTTTCAAAATCTTTTCTATATAATGGGACTGGGTAAGGATATATTCATTTCCAGTTCGCAAGGAGACTTGTTAGTCGAATGGAGTTACTCGTTTTACTTCTTCTAAGCTTAGGTTCAGATTCTTCATCAATCTGAGCTCTAAAAGAACTTTCTTCTAAACCTCGTTTAGCAGTTTGACTTGTCTTCCTTCCTCAAATGGAAACACATTCTCAAAGAATTCAGCGTTGACAGACTCCATAATAGTGTTGGTACTTATGTCAGAAATCTCTGACCTAATAACTAAAAATCTATATGCAACATTGTTCAATGCATATCCTATGAAAACACAGTCTTCGTCTTAGGTCCAAGCTTTACTCTTTTTGGCAATGGTACTTGTACCTTTGTGACACCCCCACACTTTTAAGACTTTATAGGAAGGTAACTTCCCTTTCCACTCTTCACAAAGAGACTTGTTAGTCTTCTTATGTGGAATCTTGTTAAGTATGGTATTTGCTGTAAGCAAGGCCTCCCATAAATTTTGGGGTAATCCAGAATTGTTTAACATATAGTTCACCATATCTTTCAGAGTTTTATCTTTCCTTTCAGCCACTCCATTTTATTGAGGCGTGTGAGGTGCAGTAGTCTGATGCACAATTCCATGCTGAGTATAGAATTCAGACAACATAGTGGAGTCATACTTTCCACCTCGATCAGATCTAAGTACTTTGATATTTTTACCAAGGTGTTTTTCAATTTCAGACTTGTCTGTCTTAAACATATCCAAAGTCTCATCTTTTGAATGAAGCAGATATACATAGCAATATTTACTGAAATCATCAATAAATGTAACAAAATATTTTCTATCTCCCCTACTAGGTGTTAATTTTAAATCACATAAAACACTATGTATCAAATCAAGTTAGTCATTTATTTTTTCTACATATTTAAATGATTTACTTGTAAATTTAAATTCTACACATATTTCACATTGATTTCCTTTTTCTAGAATAAAACTAGGCAAAAGTTCTAAATTAATCATTCGTTGTAAGGATCGAAAATTAATATGTCCTAATCTAGCATGCCAAATATTAGACAGTTCAGCGACATAAATAGAAGGAGCACAATTATTATTAATAATAGTAGGAGTTACAGTAGACACATTAAGTTTAAAAAGACCATCAGAACAATAACTCTTCCCAACAAACATCCCTCCCTTAATCAGAATAAACTTGTCAGCATCAAAGACAAGCTTAAATCCACTCTTACATAAAAGAGAGCCTAAAACCAAATTCCTATGAATTTCAGGCATATGCAGGACGTCCAGGAGAATGAGTTGTTTTCCAGATGTGAACTTCAGCACAACCTATCCCTTTGCCTTAACAACAGATTCTGAGGCGTTCCCCATATAAAGAATTACATCATTTTCAACCTCTATATAAGTTGAAAAAATATTTCGGTCACTGCACACATGCTTCGTCGCACCAGTGTCGACCCACCATTCCTTGGTGTCAGCGACCACACAGATCTTAGAAATCATAGCACAAAGATCATCTATCTCCATCATATTTGCTTGGTTCATTTTCCCGCTGTTACGGGTTGGTTACCATCATTATGATCTTTCTTAAAACGACAGTCATTTGCCCTGTGTGTGGCTCTACCGCACACCCAACAACTGCCCTTAATACGTTTCTCTAAATTACCTTTCTAAGCGCTGCTCGACGGTGTCTTCCTTTTCTTGCTCGGTTAATTGGATTTTTTCCTTCTACCACGTTAGCTTTCATTCCGTAGGTACCCACATTACTTTCTTTTCATTTTTCCGATTGTCATCATCTATCCTCAGCCGAACATTCAAATCCTATATGCTAAGCTCCTTACGCTTGTGCTTTAGATAATTCTTGAAGTCCTTCCAAGATGGCGGCAACTTCTCGATGATGGACGTGACTTAGAACAATTCATTCACGATAATCCCTTCGACCTTCATATTGTTGAAGATGATCTGCAAATCCTCCACTTGACTGATTACCGTGTTCGTATCATCCATCTCGTATTTCAGGAATTTCTCGACGATAAACTTCTTCATCCCGGCATCCTCAGTTTTGTATTTCTTCTCCAAGGCCTGCCACAACTCCTTTTCCATCTTGAACGATGAGTAGACGTTGTAGAGGGTGTCTACCAAGTCGTTCAAGATATAGTTTCACAAAGGAAGTCCTAATGAATCCAGGCTTCCCATGCCGATGCCAGCTTCTTCGATTGTCCTTCCTTCAATGCAAGAGGAATATCGTCTGTTAGCGGATGTGCTATATTGAGAGTGGTCAGATAGAAGACCATATTATGTTGCCATTGTTTAAAGTCATCCCCCTTGAACTTCTCAGGTCTCTTAGCATGCAAAGTCTTGATTCCAACATATTGTCTTTAGATTGTTGTTCGTAGTGATGGAATAAGATGCTTTCATAAACCAACAGTACAATGAAAATGGAACAAATACAACTTAAATGCAACAGAAACGATTACAATGAAAATAATCGGAACTAATACACGAAAATTAATGAAAAATAAATACAACTGAAATCGCAATAATTAAAGCATAAATTAGATAAAGATCGAAGATTTTTCGTGAGCAATGTTCTAAGGAAAATAATCGTCCTCCACAGGATGCTTGGAGACTACGACGAATCGTCTCTACATGATACAACGATCTAAGTTTGAGTATAACAACCAATTACTCAGACTCTCTCAAAACTCTCTGTAGCTCTATCTCAATATGCAGAAAGATTGAAAAATATGCAGCAGTTTGATAATAGTGATGAAAACAAGGTTTGATGATAGTGAGCCTTTTTGTTGCGTGCTCACACACTGCTTTTTAAAAACGTGTACAGCTTGGGGAGCAAGCCAAAAATCGTTGGTTAGTGTTGATAAGATCATGCACGAAAATGGGGATAATGGAGATAATTGGTTTTTTAATTATCTTCTGTAGATCACAGATTTTATGGAGATATATGTTAGTTTTGACAAATTTAAAGCTCCAAGCCTTTCCTCTTCAAGTAAATAATCAAAATAAATTTTGTTCAAAAATTAATTTTTTATCTGGACTGAGCCGAGCCGAGTCGGTCAACGATGACGCGCATGTGGGGAGGATCATGTGCCATCTAGGTCCTCCCTTCCCCACAAAATGTGTGGTGTCCCTTGAGGCTAACCTCAAGGCATGAGAGTTGGGTTTATAAACCCAACATCTTTTTTTTAAGTTTTCAATGAGAGACTAAATCCCTTTCTATTTCGTATCACACACTTTCATTCACACTTTTTTTCTTTTATTTATTTCTTTTGACTTCTCTTTATTATCTCCAACATTGAGTCTAGATATTGGATGTAATTGGATGTAATTGGATGTCCGGAAGTGATGCAGTTCAGAGTGCAGGAGGGACCGAATTATCTGGAAACCTTGGAATCATGAGAACGGTGCTTTTTGTGCAAGAGGGGGTCCATTTCAGTGGGAAATCTCCACAGAAGCAAAAGTCCTCAAGCTTTGCTTCACGAACCAAAGCCTTTTTTTTTAAATTTCCATCATCTAGGCCATTAAAATCGTTTTTTTACCGTTTTGGGAAGTTTTTAATTGATCCATAAGTTTTGTTAGAAAACCAGATTTTGAAGTCACCAGAGACATTTATGATAATGGTGATTATTATGCATTTACTTAAGAACTTTCGTTTTTCTAACAAAATTGTGATTGTTTTTCATGGGCACTAAATGAGTTTTATGCATTTGGCTTCGCTCCAAAAAATTTGACTATTCTTGACAAAAAAAAGACTATAAATTGAAAGCTTTAAATTTGTTGAGGCAGAGCAAATCATTATAATGCGTGAATATTTTGACAGGGAAATCATTATCCAAACCATAAAATGTTAAATCATTGTGAAATCATACGGTGATACTAACAAAAATTATTTTTATCAATGAATTAGATGAGATATCTCATGCTTTGACTATTTCATTATTTTTATTGATAAATGAATAAAATAAAGGAACAGAAGATACAAACAGTGCTTAGTGAGATCTAGTATTTATGGTGACATTTAAAAGTGTTAACTTAATCGATTTTTTAGAGTTTTAATAAATTCTATAAAATGTTGAGATTTAATTTTTTTAATATTTATATTTATATTTAATTCAGTGCGTTGCACGTGCTCTATTACTAGTGTCATAAAAAAGGATCATATAAATGAGGAATGGATGTATATCTAAACCAGCAAGACTTCATCATCTATGGCGCCGGCGTCTGAGAACCCGTCCGTATGAGAGGTTTGATCAGTTCGATAAAGTACAGAGGTACTGCTTGACTTATGGCATGTGATTCATTACATGTCAATGTTTAACTAATTTGAATGGTTCTTTGGAGTGACTAGTTTCCCCCATCCATATATACACCAAATAGTCTTATATTTAACACAACTTATACGGCCGCCTCGTGAGATTATTTCATATAATGGAGGGAATGACATTACGATCTGAAATCTATTTAAAAATGAAAGTCATAGAAGATCAAACATACGATTGATTTTTTTTTTAATTACGCCTACAAGTTTGATAATCATCTCATGGTTGGCTATGATATCTTTGTATAAATACCTTTGTCTTTCATAGCTTTATATCAAAATGAAAAGGCTTAGAATCAATTCTGTTTTTTCATGGCTCTTCATATTCATCCTCTCTTGCAGTGCTCTACTTGTAACTATTCTTAAAATGACCTTTGTGGGCCTCAAACCGGGTCATAACGGGTATACCTAACATTACACGTAAATCTCTGAACGAGTTTCGATTTGATATCTTACAGACTCCGTGAGTCTACCCAAGTCAAAATTTATGGTCTCCGGAAGGTGGACTGCGCGTGCGACGATCCATTCGCTCCAAAAACTCTAATGTTACACCATCCGCATCATTCTCCCCAGGGTAGAGAAAATTCGACCTCGAATTTGCAGCCGTATCATCATTAGAAGAATCATTGTGGAAAGGAATCAAATGTTTAACATTGAACACATCAGCGTTACGAATGTGGCTAGACAGCTTCAACCGGTGTGTTTGGATTGATCTTCTCAATAATCTCGGCAGGTCCAATCTTCTTGGCAGACAATTTGTTGTAGTCACCAACTGAGAAGCGACCCTTAGTCAGGATTTCCCACATGAAATCCCCAACCTTAAAGTCCACATGTCTGCGCATCCGATCAGCATCTTGTTTATATCGTGCATTTACTGAACACAAGTCCAATCTTCTCAATAATCTTGACAGGTCCAATCTTCTTGGCAGACAACTTGTTGTAGTCATCAACTGAGAAGCGATCCTTAGTCAGGATTGCCCACATGAAATCCCCAACCTCAAAATCCACATGTATGCGCGTCCGATCAACATCTTATTTATATCGTGCTATACTGGACACAAGTTATCATGAACGGCCTTGTGAACATCCTGTAGACCAGATACAAACTCGTATGCCTTGCCATGGACCTTCGGCTTACTCAGTAAAACCATCAAATCGAGTGGTCCCTTCAGTTGGTTCAAATAAACCACATGAAAAGGGCTGAAACCGGTACTGCGATTGACTGCATGGTTATGAGCAAACTCTGTCTAGCACAGTTTCTGGTCTCAACTCTTCACATGTTCGCCAACCAAACAACGCAACAGATTTCCCAAAGACCTATCGACCACCTCAGTATGTCCATCCGTTTGAGGATGATAAGCACTACTAAAATTGAGTTGTATATTAACCATTTTCCACAAGCTGCACAAAAAATGACTAAGAAATAGGGTATCTCTATCAGAAATAATAGAAGCAGGCAGCCGTTGTAGACGATATATCTCACCAAAAAATAATTGTGTCACATGAACAACATCAATAGTTTTCTTGCAAGGGATAAAATGAACCATCTTAGAGACGACCCACAACAACATAGATGGAATCATTACCTCTCCGCGTGCGAGTCAGCCTCAACATAAAATCCATACTAATATCCAGCAAAGGCTAAGAAGGAACTGTCAATGTCATATATAATCCTGCATTAGTGGCAGAACCCTTAGATACTTGGCAAATTCTGCACCGTTGCACATATTTCCCTACCTCCTTTCGCATACTCGGCAAAAAATACGACGACTGCACCAATTGTAAGGTTCTATCTCTACCAACGTGACCCTCACCATGAAGTTCCCTGATAATCTGCAATTGCAGGCTACAATCTGGGATACAAAGTCGATTCATCTTAAACAGAAATCCATCATGTAATAAGAAATCTACTTTCTTTCCCGTCTGTTTGTCTTGGAGAACCATAGAGAAATACAGATAAGTAATAAGCAAATTATAAAAAGAATCAAAACCAGGTACCTCAACCCGCATAGCAACCAACAAACTACTCCTACGACTCAATGCGTCTGCAATCGGTTGGTTATCCCGACCTTGTGTTTGACCACGAAAGTGAATTTCTCGAGATAAGCAACCCACCTCGCATGTCTAGAAGACACTTTATCATGTCTTTGAAAATGTATCAAAGAGTCATGATCAGTATACAATATGAATTCCCTATGAAATATGTAATGACGCCAATGCTTTGCAGCCTGTACTACTGCATAAAACTCAACGTCATAAGTACTGTATCTTATTTTCGCGCCGAACAACTTCTCGCTAAAATAAGCCACTAGTTTGTTACTTTGACTTAAAACTACCTCAATCCCAACCTTAGAAGCGTCGGTGTGTAACTCAAATTGATCTGTAAAATCTGACAACACTAAAATCGGTGCAGTGGTTAGGCGTTCCTTAATTGATCGAAACGCTGAATCTGCCTCGTCGGCCCATGAAAACTTACCCCATTTCATACAATCGGTAATCGATGCCATAATACTACTGAAGTGCGGGATAAAACGCCTATAAAAAGACGCAAGACCATGAAAACTCCTAACCTCAATAATCGTTTTTGGTTGAGGCCACTGTCTCACTGCCTCAACTTTAGCTTCATCTATTTGCAATCCCTCTCCAGAAACCACATATCCCAAAAACAGCACATTTGGAGTCATAAACACGCACTTCTTCTTTGCTGCATAAAATTGTTCCATGCGGAGTACAACTAAAACCTCTCTCACATGCTGCTGATGTTCCTCTGAGTTAGTGCTATAAATCAGAATATCATCAAAATATACAACCACAAATCTACCAATAAAAGGTCTTAATAGTTTATTCATCACACGCATAAAAGTACTAGGGGAGTTCGACAACCCAAATGGAATTTCAAACCACTCAAACAACTCCTCGCGAGTCATAAAAGTTGTTTTCCACTCATCCCCAGGCCTAACCCGAATCTGATAGTAGCCACTCTTTAAATCAAGCTTAGTAAACACAATAGCTCCAAATCTAATCTAATAAATCATCCAAGTGGGGAATAGGAAATAGATACCTGACAGTAATTTTACTGATAGCCCTGCTATCCACACACATCCGCTAAGAACCATCCTTCTTTGGTGTCAATAAGGCTAGCACATCACATGGACTCATACTCTCTCTGATATGTCACTTGGCCAACAATTCCTCGATCTGTCTGCGCAGCTCCTCATGCTCGCTAGGACTCATCCTGCAGTGAGGTTTGTTCGATAAAATTGCTCCTGGGACCAAATCTATGGTGCTATATCTAGTGATTCATCTGGAAATACACTGGAAAATTATGCTAATAAGGGAACCACCACATCTGGAACTGCTACAGTCTCCGCTGCCTCATTCCTAATCAACATGAATGCTCTCTCTGAATCCTGTAACTTCTCATCAAATTGAGCCAAAGACAATAAATTCGTACGAGTACCTCCAACTGAGTCTTTATCTACTAGTTTATTAGGCACCAACACAATTTTAGTCCCACCAAATAGAAAACTGTAAGTGTTAGCTCGTCAGTCATGGATCGCCCTACGATCATACTCCCAAGGTCAACCCAATAACAAATGATAAGCATCCATGGCCACGACATCGCACCAAACATCATCTCTATACTCTTTTCCAACAGAAAATGTAACAAGAGCATGCTTAGAAACTGTTACCTCACCACCTTTCTTAAGCCATGCTAGTTTGTAAGGTTTGAGATGTTTCTCCATCTAAATAGTCAGCTTCTGCACTGCCTCTTCTGAAACAATATTTTCACAACTGCCAGGGTCAATCACGAAATGACATACCTTGCCCAAGATGGTACAAGTGGACTGTAAAGTATTACTCCTCAGCCAATCATCCTCAGCTACTGCTTTAGGCGTAAAATATGATCTCCTGGCAACCAAAGCAATCCCCACAGCTCCTATAACAACCTCCTCAACATCACCCTGCTGCTCATCGTCAAAATTTGAATGTTCAGCAAGTTCAACGTCCTCATCGCCACCTTCATAAGTTTCAACAAACAACACCCTCTTACTAGCCCTTTTACAATCAGACTGTCTATGCCCTGATTCACCACAAGCAAAACACTTTATGGTAATTTTACTCGCACCTTTGTTAAAATGACTTCCCACGACTTTTCCATCCATGCCTCTTGTATAGTGTTATTGGTACCGCTCAATCCACTGCCATCGCTAACACGGCGTGATTGTTTCTCAACTATCAAGGCTCTCTGATGTGCTTTTGACACAGCCACAATATCGAACATATTAAGGGTATCCTGAATCCGAACCCTTAATCCTCCAATGTATCTCGCCACCAACTTTTCCTCCATTTCTTGGATCTTGTTTCTGACCATCAACTAGTAAAATTCTGTAGTATAATCATCCAACAATCTCGAACCCTATTTTAGATTTTACAACCTTTGATACAAAATCCACTGATAATTATAAGGCAAAAATGCAGCTCGCATATGTTTCTTCATCTTTTCCCAAGAAGAAATTTTTGAATTACCCAATCTGGTACGAGATAGTTTCAATTGCTGCCACCATGTCGTAGCCCTACCGCGTAACCTAGTGGCCACCAAAGGTACTCATTTGTTCTCTGGCACTCCTTTGAACTCCAAAATCTCTTCAACAGTCGCCAACCAGTCAAGGAACTCTTCCGCTTGAAGACTGCCATGAAATTTTGGTATTTCAGTCCACATACCGGCCTCCCACCCCTTATTATCCTCGTCCACTTGGACTCTCTGCCACGTACGATGGACTTGTGGAATGTCCTTGTAGTATTCTCCTTCGTCCTCCCCTTCTGATTCGTCACCAATCGCCCTCCTTGGTCAGATTTCGTGGTTTAGGCATATTCCTCTTATAATGATTCCCCATCATATTAACCATCCTTTCGGTTAACTATTCCAACATTCACTCCATACATTGGTCCACAATCTGCCCGATTCAATGTTCCACTTGGACGCCATCATCGCGCTCATAAACCTCCTCAACTTGATGTTGTCGCTGTTGGTTTTGTCGTGGTGCCATGAAAACTACAAATTAGTTTAGCTTTGATACCAACTAATATAGTGGAAGTCTCGAAGAAAACCTAACAATATCAAACATTGTTGAATCATGCACGATTACTAGTAACTCGATCTTCTAAAACCTGTTGAGTTATGAGAATTACCAGGATTTATGCATCAATTTCAATAAATAATGAAATATAAAAAATTAGAATTTTTGAGAGAAAATATCATAAGCCGCCGCATTAGACTTAAACAAAAGGTATTTAAACTGTCGCAGAAAACCCTAAACGTAAAAGAACAGTCAAATTGTGAAAATGTCCAAAACTTACAAAAACAGTTTCTGGGCCTCTGAAATTTATTAAAACGACCTTTTTTGGGCCTGAAACCTGGCCATAACATGTTAGATTTGGCATTTTACATGTAGATCTATGAACGAGCTTCGATTTGATATCTTATAGGTTCCGTGAGTCAACCTGAGTCAAAAGTTATGATTTTCGGAAGGTGGACTGTGCGTGCGACGATCCATTCGCTCCAAAAACTCCAACGCTACACCGTCCACTCAGTTAACAACTATATTTATTTGCTTTAGTGGTAACTACATTAAATGCTATTGGTTTATGGGTTAATGATATATAGCAAACTTACTTAGTAAATACTACTAGTAAATAAATTGTCGACGTCGACCATATTTGCAATCACATATACACACACATACATATATATTCGAAAGCAGCTGGCTTCTGGTTGATTGAGATAAGGCTATATATGAAAAACTGGGCTAATAGAGCGATGATTTTGTCTACTTTCTTGTTCGTCAACCTTCCAATTAAGCCTTCTGAAATCTAATTATTAAAGCATATCAGCATTACATACGTCATAGTAATATAATTATATGCTAGTTATCTATTTCCAGTGATCTTCTCGTGTTATGGATGTCAACTGTTGTATTTGAAAACAATATTTGACATATAGAAAACACGAACAAAAACATTATTTTAGTCATTTTCCAATCTTCTCTGACGTCTGATTTGGTGTTTCATATATATATCACCAATTTAATATTTTAAAAGCTGGTTTAACAAAAATCAGACTATATTAATGTCAATGCCGGATATTACAATTTAAACCCAAGAGCTTGGGATTAATTGATTTGATCTAAAATAAGACTTCATCATCTACGTCGTCTAAAAACTCGTCCGTGTGAGGTTCGACCTGTTCAACTCAACAAAGATTAGGTGTTTGGAAGAATATGGAATGTGCTCCATCATGTATATATGAATGTTTCAATAAAACAGTTCATTTCTTGCCATCTGAATTAGTTCTCTATTAAAAATATGAGTCATAAGAGATAAAACGTAAGATTTGAAATTTTTAATTTCGTAAACTAAGCGTAAAAGTTTGATAAAATCGATTCGTATACCATCTTTGAACTCTAGAAATTACTACAAATACTTTCAAAGGCTTAAAGACTATTGTCTTAGCTATATCGAAATGGAAAGGCTTGGAATAAGTCCTCTTCTTTCATGGCTCATCTTACTCATGCTCTCCTGCTGTCTACTAATCGTAACTATTCAGGCTAATTCTCAGCAAGAGCGCAAGGCAATTCCCGTCAAACTATAATTTAATCTATATATCCATCATGCTTACTTCTTCTTCTTTTTCTTCTTTTACTTTTAATGGTGTAGCCTTGCTATGATCTAGGTGTTAGATTGGTTTAAACAGTCTGATAACTCTAAATGCAACTTTGGTAGCTTAGTAGCCAACCTAAATCAGCATTATCAAGTTTTAACATGCATCAGCAGAATCAAATGTTTAGTTTACGCTTAACAGGCATAGTAAGTACTTGATTATATATTGATCATTTTTTTTTCTTTTTTCTTGGTTACAACATGCAGTCCTATATCGTGTACATGGGAGAGCAGCCGAAGAACATGGTTCTGTCTTCATCTCATCACAAGAGAATGTTAGAAGAAACTCTTGGCAGGTTCGTTAATTATTTTTCTTTAAAAAACAATAGTTCAAGCAAATATATCAACGCAAAGAAATACGGATGACATCAAAATATAGTTGCGAAAAATTCAAAATTTTATGTTTAACTTGAACACATCGTGTAAGGAATAATGAAAAATTTAGTCCATAATCCATATAGCTTTTATTAATATGCTGGCAAGAGTTGAAGCACAATAGCACGTTTCAATTGTTGGCTTTCTAAGATTTACCAAATTACTTACTAATTACTTATCAATCGGATTGCCTGTAGTGCTATTCCATCAGAGTGTCTATTGCACAGCTTCAAGAGGAGTTTTAACGGATTTGTAGCGAAGCTGACTGAAGAAGAAGCGCAAAAAGTCGCTGGTATGGATGGGGTGGTGTCTGTGTTCCTTAACGAAAAGAGAGAGCTCCATACAACAAGATCATGGGGCTTCTTGGGATTATCCCAACGTGTCCAAAGAACCGTCGTGGAAAGCAACATAATAGTCGGAGTGCTCGACACCGGAATTTGGCCTGAGTCTCCTAGCTTTAATGATTTTGGACTTGGTCCCCCACCGAGAAAATGGAATGGCACCTGCCAAGCCACAGCCTTCACTTGCAACAAGTATATATAGTAACATAACAAGCACACATACTAATATGTATTAAATCCAAAACAGTTAGGAAAAATTAGCAATTATAACTAATTAACAGAGTTAAATTCCTATGCTTTGGCAGTAAAATCATTGGAGCACGATATTACCGCAGTGTAGGATTCTTTTCCACAGGCGATATCCCGAGCCCAAGAGATTCAGATGGTCATGGAACACATACTTCATCCATAATAGCCGGAGGTTTAGTTAGAAGGGCAAGTCTGTATGGTCTAGGCAGAGGGACAGCAAGAGGAGGGGTACCATCCGTACGTATAGCTGTCTACAAAATCTGCTGGGCTGATGGTTGCTATGATTCTGACATTCTTGCGGCATTCGATGATGCAATTGCAGACCATGTTGACATAATATCTCTGTCAGTTGGAGGAAGTGAACCACTATACTACTTCAAAGATTCAATAGCAATTGGAGCTTTCCATGCAATGAGAAACGGAATATTGACATCAAATTCAGCTGGAAATTCAGGTCCTCGACTTTCAACCATCACTAACTATTCGCCATGGTCTCTTTCTGTGGCTGCTAGCACTATTGACAGGAAGTTCTTTACTAGACTGCAGCTTGGTAACAGAAACTTCTATGAGGTGAGGGCCATGAATAATTTTTCATCAAACTAGATGATAAATAACCACTTAACTCGTATATTGCTCTCCTTCGTCATATTGTCATTTTCTGATATATAGGGAATTTCGGTAAATACATTTAATCTTAGAGGAAGACAGTATCCTATTATTTACGGTGGAGATGCACCCAATAAGACGGGAGGCTTCGACAGTTCTCTGTCCAGGTAACTAACCCCACAAAGGATATTTACATGATTTAACTAATTTTTCATGAACTCATTCTCATAAACAATTAAATTCAGCTATAAATCTCCCACTAGTATGTGAGCCAAATATTACTTAGACTAGGATGATGATTTATTTACACTTTCACAGTTCCAAAACGACAAACGTCTTTCTGACATGTTAACTTATCAGCCAACTACTCTGTGAACAATAGGTTGTGCTTGAGAAACTCTTTGGACATGAACGTGATGAGAGGCAAAATTGTGCTTTGTGAAGGCGTAAGAGCCGCAAGGAGCACTGAATTATTGACGAATGTTGCAGCTGGTATTGTTATGTACGACAATGGTACCAAAGATGTTGCTAGATCCTACCCCCTTCCTGCTTCTTACATTGACCCTGACGCTGCTACCAGCATCCGCACCTACATACTAAATTCATCGTGCGTCCGTATCTTCATTACATATCAATAACAGAATATTGATGTAGTTTCCATTTTTATAACTGACTCTTTGTAAACATTTATAGGAATTCAGTTGCGACTGCCACAATATTCAAGAGTAATGAAGGAGTCGATGCACATGCTCCTTATGTAGCCTCCTTCTCATCAAGGGGCCCCAACCGAGCTACCCCTAACATTCTCAAGGTTAAGTTAATTTATGAATTTTTGAACTTCATTGTTCCTTTTGTATCTCTGTCTGTGTAGAAGTGAACGTACTAGTAGCTTTTCATGATATATTTGCAGCCTGATATATCTGCTCCAGGAGTTGACATTCTGGCTGCGTGGTCTCCGATTGCCTCTGTCTCGAGAGCTAATAGTGATAGTAGAGTGACATATTATAATATACTCTCAGGCACATCTATGTCTTGTCCACATGCCACAGCTGTAGCTGCCTATGTCAAGTCGTTTTGGCCGACATGGTCGCCGGCTGCAATTAAGTCAGCAATTATGACAACCGGTAATTATAAGTTCAAATTATATAATGCCTTTCTAGTAATATGTATGTATTCATTGACCAAATTTGCAAAGCTTTCCTGTAGCTAATCCTATGAGTCCTGAAGTTAACTCTGGAGCAGAATTCGCATACGGCTCAGGCCACATAAATCCAATTCGAGCAGTAAATCCTGGTCTGGTATATGATGCAAGTGAAATAGACTACGTAGCATTTTTGTGTGGGGAAGGTTATGATACCAATTTACTGAGAATTGTTACGGGTGACAACAGTTCTTGTACGTCAAACAATATTGGATCAGTATGGGATCTAAACTACCCTTCCTTTGCTCTTTCCACAAAAACGCCTAATTCAATCAATGCCGTCTACAAGAGGACAGTTACAACTGTTGGTTCACCGGTATCTACTTATAGAGCTTACATTACAGCACCAAGAGGACTTACAATCCAAGCTAAACCTTCTATTTTGACATTTACTTATGTTGGACAAAAGCTAGATTTTAATCTCACTGTCAAAGGAAGAATTCGAAGCGAAATAGTATCGGCTTCTTTGGTGTGGGATGATGGTATACACAAAGTGAGGAGCCCCATTCTAGTTTATGTTACTATAATGAACGAGGACTGAATAACATACTTATATTCTTTGTTTTTTGTGTGTATAAGGTGTGATTAATGCACCAAATACTTGTTTGTTTGATTTGTTTTTAGTGATTCAATGATTATTTGAGATTATATACTATTTACCATTGCTTTCTCACTTGGGTCACATACCATGCTATCCATGCCTCCAAAACTATATCAAGGTCATGAAATCAAGTGATAATTAGGTATCTAGCAATATTATATGACTAAATTAGTTTTTAGTCAAGATTTAAAAAATATTAGATTTTTGTAAACTTTTTAAAATATTCAAATTCTGTAATCTTAATATACCATAAATACCCTTTATTTATATGGTAATAACTAGAAATTAGGAAATATTAAATTAAGTAATTCATTAAAAACCAACACCAACAAAAAAATGGATTTATACCTCTTTAAAAGGAAAAAAATGAAAGCATTATATCTTTAGATAATAAATCAAAACAATTAGAAGAATCTCTTTGTATAGAAGAATCAAAGATTTCCAATACCATAAAACAGACCTCACGTACCTTTGTCTCCACTCCTCTCCATATATCCATGTCACAAACCTCACGACACTCATGCAATGGCAAATTACTGGAGGCTCGACATCTGACACGATGATGAAGAGATTCCCTGACTCCTGATTCCTCTCCAGACATTTTAAGAGACTCTTAATTGATGTTTTAGCATCTCAGACGACAACTAATAACTTCTCGATTTTAGTAAAATTTCTGATTTAAATGTCACCACGAAGAACTATCACATCTCAAGTAGATCCTTGATTTGAATCTATTTTAGCTTTAACCTACAAAATTATCCAATAAAAAAAACATTTTCATACACAATAACATTGTTAAATGCATATTTACATGATACATGATCGAGCATCTGTAGTTCTGATTTAAATATTCGTTTGTTAGATATAAAATAATATCATTTTTAAGTGCATATTTACATGGTTAAAGCATCTTTATGTTAATTATAATTAACACCCCAAATTTAGGCTGTATATTCTTGAATCTGAAAAAGAAACAATTATTGATGCAGGTTTTTTGACAAAAGAGAAATGGGAAACAGATAAAAGAGGCATTAAATAAACCTAGCAATCTAAAAAAGGGACACATACATGTGTAAATAGTTGTTGAATACTATGTAAATTAGATTTGTGTTTCATAAATTGGTTTTACTCTTTGTATATTGATTTTATTCTCGATAAGCATTAATGTGTAAACAAATTTTAAGATGGCGTGTTAATAATCATTTGAGTCTTTATAAATTGATTCTATTTACATGTAAATAATTAATTATATGTAATTAACATGACTTATTTTAATATCAATGTGTATTTACAAGAATTGTACTTTTAAAAAATGTAAATTTTATTTTTGTGCAATTATGTATTAACATGAACATTATGTCTTAATGTATTACTTATATATATTCTTATGTCTTTATGTATTACTTATATATATTCTTGGTGTCAATGAATATTTATATTGATTATATTTTGGTAAATATTCATATTCATTACATAACATGAATGTAAGTATGAAACTATATATTAATATGAAAATTCATTACATAAAAATAGTCAAACTAATAAATATAGTAACAAATATCAAAATCCTTTAAAAATAAAGAACTTTCATAAATAAGAAAAGAAGTAAAACTTTCATGTATTTTTTCATGAAATAAATATAGGAACGAATATTAAAATATTTTAAATATAAAAGGGTTAATTACAGTAGACACCCCGACCTTTTACAAACATCCCAAATGGCCCTTCCGACCTTTAAAATCTTACAAACAACACCCACAACATAATTTTTTTCAGCAACGCACCCTACCGTGACTTCTATCCAAAAATCAAATGGAAGTCAACACACGTGACTTACACATGATTATCTTAATGGGAAATGCCGTTAATTCACACCACATTGCCACGTGTAGCCCATCAAAGGACTTTCCCTTACCAACTGACTTTAGGTGGGGAGAAGAGACCCTTTGTGTACTTCATCACTCACGAAGGGTTTTCTTCAAAAATATCTCTAGGGCGAAGGAACCATTCGAGTACTGAGAGATGTTCGTGTACTGAGAAAGCTTCTTCGATGGTGGTGCACACAAGAGGAGGTGGGAGAGGCCGTCGTCGTGGACGAGGCCAAGTTCGTGGACGAGACAATGAAGGTCTCGAAGCTCGAAGTCCTAGGATTGAAGGAAAAGGGTTTCACAATCTGTTTCTTTACTTATATACTCGAAGATTTTTAGAAAACCACCAATTTTTAGGATTTTTTTTACAAAAGCATTAGGGACCGCCATTTTATACTATTCTAAAAAAGAGTTGCCCTTAATTTTTACTGATTTGTCTGAGGATCTGTAGTCTGGTTAGGGTTTGAAATTTTTGTTTGCATGCTGGTATATGGTTGAGCAAACTGGTTTTGGTTTAGGGTTTGACCGAATTCTAAGATGTATTTACATATTAGAGTATATTCTGAGATGTATTTGCATATTATAGTATATTCTGAGATGTATTTTGAGACGTATTTGGATATTGTACAGTATTCTGAGATGTATTTACATATTGTAATGTATTTTGATATGTATTTACATACTATAGTGTATTCTGAGATGTGTTTTCATACTATAGTGTATCTGAGATGTATTTGTAAACTATAGTGTATTATGAGATGTATTTTGAGATGTGTTTGCATATTGTACAGTATTCTGAGATGTATTTACATACTGTAGTGTATTATGAGATGTATTTGCATACTGTAATGTATTCTGAGATGTATTTTGCATACTGTTATCTGTAGTGTTTTGATGATCCTAATTTTACTGAGGATGTGTCAAATGATGGTGAAACCTCTGATGATAAGTTGTTTGAGTCAATGGTTGAACCAGAAGTAGAACATAGTTTCACTAGTAATTATTTTAATGTAGTTGACACTGAGGAGGACAACTCAGATGAGTAAAGAAGTTTGGATAGTGAGTCAAATGAAGATGGTGTAAGGCCTAGGAATAGACCCAAGGATCATGAGTTTTTCCCTAAAATAGATAGGAGAGATGTACAATTCAAATGGGGTATGTTGTTTGGGTGTGCAAATGAGTTTAGGAAAGCTGTGAGGGAATACTCTATTAAGAGTGGTAGGGTTCAAAGATTTGTGAAGAATGATAGGGACAAGATTATGGCTGCATGTTCTGATGGGTGTCCTTGGTTTGTGTATGCGTCTTTACAAAGAGATGGGAGATTAATTCAAACTAAATCCTTCAATGATGTCCATAATTGCAGTAGGACATTTAGGAATAAGTTTGCCAATTCAAGTTGGCTGTCACAAAAATATATTGGGTTGTTGAGAAATGCACCTCACATGAGTGTTAGTTTCAATGATGCAAGTTTGGAGAGCCAAGAGAAAGGCTACACTTATGATTCAAGGGTCATATGATGACCAATTTAGCCAATTGTGGGATTATATTGAGGAGCTAAAAAGGTTAATGAGGGCAGTTCAACTTTTATGAAAATTGAGGTTGGTAGAGGTGGTAGACCTAAGTTTCAAAGGATGTATATTTGTTTGGGAGCTTGTAAGAAGGGGTTCAAAGAGGGTTGTAAGCCAATGATTGGTCTGGATTGACATCACATCAAAGGGCCCCATCCAGGACAATTATTGACTGCAGTGGAAATAGATAGGAATAACTCGTCGTTCCCAATTGCTTATGTTGTAGTGGAGGTTGAAAATCAAGAGTCCTAGGAGTGATTTTTGACTGCTTTGATTGATGATGTTGAAATTGTAAAAATTTATGCATGGACATATATAAGTGATCAGTAGAAATGGTTGAAGCGTGCACTAAAAAACTTAGTACCCAATTCAGAGTATAGAAGTTGTGTGCACTATATGTATGCCAATTTTAAGGAGGATTTCAAAGGTCTGGCACTATAAAATAGATTATGGAGTTGTGTTAGGAGTACAACAGTAGTTTAGTTCTTGTCTGAAATGGAGAAGCTTAAGGAGGAATATCTAGGGGGCTTATGAATGGTTGTCTGCAAAACCTCATGCTTCATGGACTAGGTCTCACTTTCAGACCTTCCCCAAGTGTGATATGCTGTCAAACAACCTTTGTCAGTCATTTAATGCCGCCATTTTGGTAGCTAGAGATAGGCTTATCCTGACTATGCTTGAAAAAATTAGGTTATATTTGATTATTCGAATGACAAAAAAAATAGAGAGAGTCTCTAAGTGGAGTTGTAATATGTCTCCAAAAGTATGTGCATTAGTTGAGAAGAATAAAAAAGATAGTGCATTTTGCCTACCTATATAGGCAGGAGGAGGAAAATTTGATATGTTTCATGCTACTAGGCCGGTCATGTAGTGAACTTTGAGGCAAAGACTTGTAGTTGTAGGAAATGAGATCCCACTAGCATTTCATGCCATAACTGCCGTTAGCTACAAATTGGATGATCCTCTTACTCATGTGGATAATTGTTATACAAAAGAGGTATATTTGAAGACATGTGGGCCTGTCATTAGCCCCATGAGCAATTCATAATTGTGGCCCAAAACTTCTAGACCACCACTAATTCCTCTTACTTACCACAAACAGCCTAGCAGGCCTAAGAAATTGAGTACTATGGAGGTTGGTGAACTTCCTAGACCCCCTACAGTGCGTAACAATAAATCCAGGGCTTGTGTAGAAATGAAATGCAAACAATGTGGTGAATTGAGTCACAATAAACGGACATGTAACAGGAAAAATGCATAAAAACAATTAATATATTGTTCTATTATTTAATTATGTTGTATCTGATATATAATATGGTTCTATCATTTAATTGTAGGCTGAACCAGTGAAAAATGACACACAAATGTCTGAAGTAGTGCAACCATCACTTTATGAACTAGTGGCAAATGGCACTCAAATGTCTGAAGTAGTGCAACCATCACTTTCTGAACCAATAGCAAATGTTTCTCAAAGGTCTTAATCAACGCACATCTCTCAATCTCCTACCATGGTGACGTCTCCCATGGCAATGTCGGTCCTTAAGAAGCAGTGCACCCAAGAGTCCAACAGATCATTATTCACAATGCAAGTTGAACGCCTTTCTTCTCCTTAGACTGTAAAATTTGAACAATGATTTCTATTTTGTGGATATTTTGTACTGAAGTGGATGGTTATTTTTTATGGATATGTTGTGGGAACTTTGAAGTGAATGATTGTTTTTTGTGGGAATTTTGTGGATATGTTGCGGGAATTTTGAAGTGGATGGTTATTTTTTATGGGTAGTAAAGGATGTTTATTTTTTGTGGGTAGTAAAGGATATTTATGAAGTGAAGGATGTTTGAATTTTGTTGTAAGGATATGATGAATTAGATGGATATTCTTGTAAATTGTTTGTAATTATGAAGGATGAATGATTATGAAGGATGAATGATGTTATTTGTGTTTGTTTGTGAATATTACCCTCTCTCAACTCAAGGATTACAATTTGTAAATGCAAATTTAACTTGTCTTTTATCAAAATAGCTTACAATTGAAGTACACAACAAGCAAATTAAGCTTAAATACAAGACATATACCCCTAAAACTTGAAGTAAACAAACATCAACAATAAGTATATACGCATCGACTTCTTAATCTTTGATCGTAACATTTTATTTCTGTGCTCAAGTCGAGTCATTCCTCTTAATAACTCATGGATAATATTTTTTGCTCTTTCACACATGGGTGGGTCGGACCACATAAAAAACATGCATTCCTCCATTGTTTTGCCAAGAAAAAAATCAACAAAATTAACAAAAAATTATGAGCAAATAAATCTTTAAATTTTCGTGAAAATAGAGCTTCCAATTTTAGTGAAAATAGAGCTTCCAATTTTAGTGAAAATAGAGCTTCCAATTTTTGTGAAAATAAAGCATCCAGTTTTAATGAATACAAAAATAAGGTTGAAGAATTGAAAATGTTCCTTCCAAACTAATCCATTTTTTAGAACATGCATAGAACCTTATTCCCGTGTTCAAATCAGTCCAAGAGCTCTTCAGTTCTAAAGGAATATTACAGTAGTCTCATATCTCTCTATCTTTTTGTGTCCTCTCTTTATGAAGCCTCTCTTACTCTTTTCTCCTTGTCTCCTTCATCTTTTTCTTTAGTCGCGAGCCCCACCGCCATCTCTGCTAGTCTTCATCATCGCCGACCACCAGACCTTTTTCCGAGAACACCGTGTTGTGTCATCGTTGGTGCTCCATCGTCATTTATGGTAAGCCCTTTATCTCTATAGTTTTTTCCCGATCATTGTTTCACGCCTCTCTTTCCTTCAACCTCTATTTTCCTCTGGCTCACTCTCTCTTTGTTTTTCCTTCTTACTATCTCTCTTGCTCATGTCCCTCTCGTTGTTCCTATTTCAATTCCCTGCACCATCTAGCTTTGTACTGGTAGCAGAAGCTTGGTCCTCATCTCCCTCACTATGCCTCTTTATCTCATTTTAACTAGCTGTATATATGGGTGCCTCAAACCATTTTGTTAAATCTATTTTTGTAAGTTTTAGTTAAAAAGTTTAATATGTTTGGTCCTTAGTTAATACTTGTCCACCTTTGTTTCTCTCTCTATAATTTGTGCATCTGTTCTCTTAGTCTCTCTCTCATTTGTCTTCATCTTTGTTTCTTCCCCCTCTATTTCATTTTCCATCTATTTCTCTAATTTTCTTTCCTTAATGGCTGCTCTTTTTCGGTCTTTCCATTCCCTTCAGTTTATCGTAGTTCCCCCTGTTTTTTTCCTCATGTTTTCTTGTTCTGCAACTGGGTCTTGCCACCCAATTGGTTCTGTCCCGAACCTGTTAAACCCAAACCGAACTAGTTCAGTTTAACCAAACCAGTTTGAACCGGCCCACCTGATAAAACTAAACCGATCTAGTCTGGGCCAGCCCGGTCTGAACCGTTTGACCCAAAGCTTTATCATTTGACTTTTGGCCCCGATATATTATTTTTCGAGCTCGCTCAGACCACTCTGCACTGCTTTAATAATATCTCTTTTATTTATGATATTGAAAATGTGTTTATATTGATTTATTTCAAAATAATTTAGTGATTATATTTTTGGATTTCAGGTCATTAATTGTTTAGTTCATTCTCGCGCTTCAAGTAAGTGAATTTGCATTGTAATGTGACCTATGTGTGATAAATGTTTATGCTTTGTATAAGAGAATTTACATTGTAATGTGACCCATGTGTGATAAATGTATATGCTTTGTGTAAGTGAATTTGCATTGTAATGTGACTCATGTGTGATAAATGTATATGCTTTGTGTAAGGAAATTTGCATCATAATGTGACCCATGTGTGATAAATGTATATGCTTTGTGTAAGAGAATTTACATCATAATGTGACACATGTGTGATAAATGTATATGCTTTGTGTAAGTGAATTTGCATCGTAATGTGATATATGTGTGATAAATGTATATGCTTTATGTTCACATATATGTTTTGTGTAAATTGACTTATATAATGATGTGAATCTGATATTATAATTGTATCATGTATTTATTATCTGTTTAACCATTTTTCAATAATTATTATATTTCGTTAACACTTTGGTAATTATTTATTGTTCGGTTATTAATTCGACTATCATGAGATAAATATTTGGGTATGACTGATTTTACGTTAGTATGTTATCATGTTTAATTCTGTTACATGTATCAGTGTGCATTATATGATTAATTATTATCATACGTTGGACTCTGCAAGTTATGAAATTCATTCAGTCAAGTGGTAATTAAGCAAGATATGAACTTAAACATTATCCTTAGTTAACAAGAAATCAGGACTGTTCACATTTTGCTCTGTTATACGAACGGGGTGTCATCTGTTCATGCTTTCATCACACATAGGGTGTCATCTGTTCATGTTTTGATCAAACATTGGGTGTCATCTATAAATGTTTTCCGTCACTCATGAGGTGCCATCTGTTCACATTTTTCGTCACCTATGAGTGGAATATGTTTTGTCGCCCAATGTGTGTCATCTGTTTCATCGCCCGATGTGTGCCATCTGTTTCGTCGCCCAACGGGACATCTGTTCTGTCACCCAATTCGTCATGATATGTTTCAGTTAATGTGTGATCAGTTTTGATTATATTATTAACTAGGGGATATGCCAAAATAAGATATGAATGAGTTTGTTATATGATTCTGTTTGAGACACGTGTTATCAATGTGCTATGTTAAGCCATGTCATGATCAATTACGTTACTTTATTCATTTTATTATATATGTCAAGTTCAGTTATGATATGTCACAATTGCATTGATGACATGTGGATGCATGTTATTATGTGAGTTTACTTACTGACTATTTTAAAATACTCATCCCCTACAATTGTTTGTGATGCAGATGATGATGATGATCAGTATGAGTGAGAGACTACGATAACTAGTTGAATTAGAAAAATTTATGTTTTCAATTTATGAATTGATTTAAAACTTAGGAACACGTTTTCTGTTTAACTCAGTAGTTTATTTTACGTTATTTTTTTCTACGAATTATGATTAGTGAAAGCTTCAGGATTATGGATTTTATGTTTTGACTTTATTTCAGTTTTTTAAGATTTTATTAATTATGCATTTAAGATATTTTATCGCTTCCGTTATTTAATGATTAAGATTATGATCATGGAGAAGTTAATGCTTCCACTATTTAATAATTTTAATTTGAAAATTTTCTCAAAATTAGGGTTTGTTCTAAATTGGGGATTTCAAAATTGTGAAATTACACGTATGTTAAACCCTCGGGGATCGGAATGTTACAGAGACGATAAGGCTTAGGTCGAACGCCAGCAACAATCTTTCACGCAAAGCTAAGGCCTTGATAATCGAAGTTGAAAAGTACCCTTAAAATGCTTCGAGAAAGCCACACTGCCAAAATAATCCTGAATATGGCCTGCTGCTCCACATCCACCCATATTAGTCACCCCGTTCACATTGAACTTAAAACATCAATCGGGAGGGCTAACCCAAAATGAAGACCCCACGTACAATGCAATGTTTTCAGATCTAGTATATATAAGTGGAACTTGAAAGGAATTTTTTTATTGACCAAATAGTCCTCACTTTGAAATTTATTATACAAGATTAACCTTTTGTTTTATTTAATTATCTGATAAAATTATTCAATGGGAATATTTAATTATATTATTATATGAATATTTCTGATGACTTAAGATGAATTCATGAATTTGAATACTTTCAACATTCATACATATCCGGCAATGAATCCAACACTAAAATTTGAAATCATAAATCCAAATTTATTGTTATGCATGAACTATTTATTAATCCAAAGAAGATGAAATATTTTAAATTGATATATTTATGTTATGAGAAATTCATATATCATAGTTCAAATTTGGGAAACATATTTCTTTGATATTTTTCTCTCTTTTGTTTCTTTTGCCATGATATATGAGTTATAATTAATTATCATTTCATTTGATTTTATTTTGTTACAAATTCTAATTGTTTATATATGAATTATATATAAATGGTTACAAATTCTAGTTTGATTTTATTTTGTTTGAAATTTAAAATTTGTTCAAATTATTTACTCATCTTATTTTTCTTCAAAGTTATTTGGGTTAATATCTGAACACTCTTAAAAAAACTTTGACACAAAATCAATTTATCCCCTCTAAAGGAATTTTCTGGATAAACTTGAATTCGAACGCTGCTTTCACGAAATTTTAGACGGAATGAGGTTTTTTGATTGATGGGGGAGATTTAGATACCAATAAAAAAGAGGTTGAAGTTTAGGAGATAAACTAATTTTAGGTCAAAATTCTTATATAGATATATGAAGCATGTGCAAGATGCTTCATCTTCTTTGTTGATAAAAATGAAGAAAGAAACAAAAAAACAAAGAAATAGTTTAATTTTATCAAAGTAAAATTTTTGAGGGCATTGAACAAACAACTGTTAAATTACATGTTATCTCATACACTTAAGATATTGGGTTAAAGAGAACTTATATATTTGAATTAATTCTTAACATGACTTGAATATACAATCTAACTGTGTTAGTGTGTGAACTTAATCACTCTGTCAACTAATACTATTAAATAATTGGGAAATAACAACACTAAAGGGGGCAAGATAACTTATTTATTAATAAAGGTTGATTAAATTCTCCCCCAAAAAATTGAAGGGGGGTTCTTGTCCCCCCTTCTTGTGTACATGCCATCATACCGATCTTGAACCATGGATATACATACGAAAGAAAATGCATTGTAGCTTAGCTTAAGGTACCCCCGCAGTGGTTTCTGGGTTTTCTAACATGGATATATTACTGTACCAATATGAGACTAAATGTTCACACAGGGGCTATTGCTATTTGGATCATGAGAGATTATTTCAATATTCATAACTAAGTATGCAAAAAGTGGATTATCCTGGTGTAACAGACAGTATAATTATATATAAGCTCTATTTGCTAAAGAGAACTTAATTATAAAGAAGATTAAGGCAAATAAATAAGCTGGTTAATGTATAATTTATTTTCCCTTCATCTACTCCTGACTCGTTACATATTTATATGGTAAATGCATGGTTTAACGTTATCCGATAGTAACACAAGAAGAGGCAAGATTAAAAGCAGTGATTAGATAATTCTGAATTCTGAATTCTGTAATAATTATCTATTGATTACGTATTAGTAATATATTATGGATGTCAAATGCTGTGTTGATGTCAGTCTCATTCATCAATTGGAGAAAATGTCACGATGTATTTTTTTATTGTTTTAAATTTTAATTGAGTTTGGATATTATCGAATGTGATGGGATTTTAGTTAAGTACACAATGTGTTGATATTGAAGTTTTTAATAAATAGACGGTATAGAATTAATTTGTTTTGAAGGCAGACATATTAATTAAAGCTATACCACGTCAAAATATTAATTGTTTTTTATGTGTATTATTTACGGTATAGCAATAGAATTTATACTAATTATCCATTGTCATTGAACTTCTTAATCAGTTCATCTAAGAACAATAAAGTTCTAATATAGTAATGCAAATAACATATAAAAATAATCATTGATAAAAATTTCAAATAGTAAGCACAGAGCAGAAACATTCTTTTCTTCCTAAAAAAAGAAAAAAGAAACATCCGTTTCAGTATTTCTAATATTCTCTGACTTATGACTTGGTATATTATATGGTAAGCATCAAGCATGTTACATAAACTGATGTAACAAATAGATAATGATATAAATCAAGGTCAATGCCGGATTTCAGAATTTAAAAACTATGATCAACTTGGCATTGATTTTATCTAAAATAAGACTTCATGGGTCTATCAGGGTTCAAACAACTCGTACTCATGGTGTTCGACCGGTTCAATTATGTCGAGAGGTGCTTGAAATACCGATATACGCTTCATGCACATGAATTGTAGGATATATAAATTGAACTTTGACTAGTTCTTGAACACTATCAAGGCTGCCTGGTGTGATTTTCTTAATCATTGTGGAGGGAATAATATATGTAGCCATCTGATAATTCTATTTAAAAAAAATGCAAGTCATAACAGATCAAACATGAGATTGAAATAATTGTTTTAATTTTGTAAATTACGCGTACAAGTTTGATAATCAACTTGTGGATGATGTCTTTGACATCCTCAGCTTGTATATATATACCTTCCCTCTATGCACTCATTTTAGAATTACTACACAAAGTTTGAAGGCTTTAGGACACTAAACCTCATATCTTTATCAAAATGGCAAAGCTTAGGATTCATTCTCTTCTTTCATGGCTTCTCTTACTCATCCTCTCTTGTTGTCTACTTCTTCAGGCTGCTTCTGCCGAAGAGCGGAAGGCAAATTCCGGTCTACCTATTTATTTCAATTCTATATGATCTATAATATATCATTGCTTCTCGAGATCTTCAATTGATTTCTTTGATGGTTTGTACAGTTTGCTAACTCTAATGCAACTTTTTGTGGCCTGCATCGATCAGCTTAAAGTAGCCAACCTAATTAAGCATGATCAAAAGTTTTAGATTATATCATAATACAAAGTATAATTAACTTTATTAGGCATGGTAAAAGACTTGATTGTATTTTGACTTTTTTTTTGGTGTTACATTACAACGTGCAGGCCTATATTGTGTACATGGGAGAGAGGCCAAAGAACAAGGTTCCATCTTCATCTCATCACATGAGAATGTTAGAAGAAGCTTTTGGCAGGTTAGTCAAAGCTGATTGGTCATTTTAACTAGAACTCATCCTATATTAATTGAAATGCAACTTTTTGTTAAGGATACAAAAAAAAAATTAAGACTGACAATCACAGTGAATTCATATACTTATCAATGGGAATATTGTGCCTCCAGTGCTATTCCATCAGAATATCTAGTGCACAGCTTCAAGAGGAGTTTCAATGGATTTGTAGCAAAACTGACAGAGGAGGAAGTTCACAAAGTTTCCGGTGATTAACTATAGTCCTTTCCTTTTCCTCTAACCAGGCTGTGTATTTGTTTTTGTGTATTGACTGAATGTTGTTTGTGGGCTCATGTAGGTATGGATGGGGTGGTATCTGTTTTCCGTGACGGTAAGAAACAGCTCCATACAACTAGATCATGGGACTTCTTGGGCTTCAATACGACCGTTGGTAGATCTGCCGTCGAAAGTGACATAGTAGTCGGAGTTTTAGACAGCGGAATTTGGCCAGAGTCTTCTAGCTTTAATGATTCTGGCTTTGGTCCTCCACCTACCAAATGGAATGGCACCTGCCAAGTCTCAACCAATTTCACTTGCAACAAGTAATATATATATAGTAACATAGCAAAGCTTTACACATATTACATAAATATGTCAAAGACAAAACAATAGGCAAAAACAATAACTAACAAAATCAATTCTTATATGTTATTTTTTTGTAGCAAAATCATTGGAGCAAGATATTACCGTAGTGACGGAGTGTTACCCGCAGAAGACGTCCCAAGCCCAAGAGATACAGATGGGCATGGGACACACACTGCATCAACAGTAGGTGGAACCTTAGTTACAGGAGCTAGTCTGTTAGGTCTTGGTGAAGGGACAGCAAGAGGAGGTGTACCATCCGCACGTATAGCTGTCTACAAAATCTGTTGGTCTGATGGTTGCTATGATTCGGACATTCTTGCGGCATTCGATGATGCAATTGCAGACGGTGTAGACATAATATCTCTGTCTGTTGGAGGAAATGAACCAAAACACTACTTCAATGATTCAATAGCAATTGGAACTTTCCATGCTATGAAAAATAATATATTAACATCCAATTCAGCTGGAAATTCAGGTCCTGAATTTTTAACAATCACTAACTTTTCACCCTGGTCTCTTTCTGTTGCTGCTAGCACCATTGACAGGAAGTTCCTTACCAGAGTCCAGCTTGGTAACAACAACTTCTATGAGGTACTGAGGTTCCTGATTCTTAATAACGCCATGCTTTCACCGTCTATCTAGCTAATCTTTCTTCTATCTAGGGCATTTCGTTAAATACATTTGATCCGAGTGGAAAACAATATCCTATCATTTATGGTGGAGACGCGCCCAATACTACAGGAGGCTTTGGTAGTTCTGAATCCAGGTAACTAACCATAGATATATAAATATATATCTATATGTGTGTGTGTATATTTGTATGTATATATGTACATTTGATATCAGCTGATTTTCGTGTACTGTACCAAGAAAAGAACGTGTTTCTGACATGATTGATTTCTTATAACTGAACTTCTATCCGGAAAACAGGTTGTGCTTTGAAAACTCTTTGGACATGAACGTGGTGAGTGGCAAAATTGTGCTTTGTGATGGAATTCGATCCGGAAAAGACATGGAATTCCTGATGAATGTTGCAACTGGTATTGTTATGCAAGACAATGGTCCCAAAGATGTTGCTAGATCCTACCCCTTGCCTGCTTCTTACATTGACCTTGAAGATGCTAGCAGCATCTACACCTACATACTCAATTCATCGTGCGTTTCTCTATTACATATCAATATCCGAATATTGATCTAGTTTCCATTTTTATTACTGATTCTTTTTATACAAATCTATAGGAATTCAGTTGCAACTGCCACAATATTGAAGAGTAATGAAGGAAATGATACAGATGCTCCTTTCGTAGCCACCTTCTCATCAAGAGGCCCCAATCCAGCCACTCCTAACCTTCTCAAGGCAAGTTTTATGATTTTTACTTTATATTTTCTTTCATAACACTGCAAATTCTACAACAATAACCTCACTGCAAACTTTTCACGATCCTGTAGCCTGATATATCTGCTCCAGGAGTTGAAATTCTCGCTGCGTGGTCTCCTGTTGCCTCTGTCTCCGGAGTTGGTAGTGATACTAGAGTGACACAGTATAATATAATCTCAGGTACATCTATGTCTTGCCCACATGTAACAGCAGTAGCTGCCTACATAAAGTCATTTCAGCCGACTTGGTCTCCGGCTGCAATCAAGTCGGCAATCATGACAACCGGTAATGAATCTTCCTTTAGTTTTCTTAAAGGGAAAGTTCTCTTGACACTTTCTATAGTTTGCTTAAATGACACAGATATCTCTCTACTTTGCTTAATAAGGAATATTTGCATTTTATAATTCTATGCATTCACTGACCAAGTTTAACTTTTTCGAATTTATTAATTGTGTGCAGCTACTCCTATGAGTGCTGAAATTAACACAGAAGCAGAATTTGCATACGGCTCAGGCCACATAAATCCTCTCCGATCTTTAAATCCAGGGTTGGTATACAATGCAAGTGAAATCGACTATGTAAAATTCTTGTGTGGAGAAGGTTATGATACCAATATGCTAAGAATAGTAACGGGGGACGACAGTGCTTGTTCTGCCAACAATATTGGCACAGTGTGGGATCTAAACTACCCTTCCTTTGCACTTGCCACACAAACCTTCGATTCAATCAGTGCCGTCTACAAGAGAACCGTTACAAACGTTGGTTCAGCCACCTCTACTTATAGAGCTTACATTACAGCTCCACAAGGACTTACGATCCAAGCTAACCCTTCTGTTCTATCATTCACTTCAGTTGGACAAAGCCTGTCTTTTAGTCTCTCAGTTCAAGGCTCGATTAGTAGTGGTATAGTTTCGGCTTCCTTGGTGTGGGATGATGGTGAACACAAAGTGAGAAGCCCCATTGTTGTGTATCTTGTATCTTAATCAAGTCCAGAAGAAAAGAATAAGTCTGCAGATTGAAGAATAAACTACAGTTATATTCTTACTGCTGTTCTGTCTATAATGTGTTTAATGCATGCACCAAATACTTGTTTGTTTGATTTGGATCCAATGATTATTTGGACTTTGTAAAAAATAGAAGATATGAACATCTCTATTTGTATTCTTCTCACTTGGTATCACATTCATGACTTGAAGATTATAGTTCACATATTAATAACAGAAACATATACATTTTCACTGGCAATTTTCCTTTGGAATGATAGATAATTAAAAGTAAAAAGAAATATGTCATATAATAATTAGTATAATCATTTTTCATTCCTTACCGTTTCAAAAGAAGAACGTTTCGTGTATCTTCATATTCGTTTGTGTCTTTGCTTACGTTTCTAGAAACTTAGAAAGAATATTAACTTTTATAATTATGGTTTCAATGCTAAGACATGATCTAGAACCAACCACCAAAAAAAAACAGAGAAAAGCTTGGGATATTTCAAGTTGTGGAGAACATAAAATAGATTTTTTTCCTTTAAGCATTATTGAAGAGAATCATCAAGTGATTTGATACTTTTTCTTTCAATGGAATGAATACCACATTCTAGTGTGTTTCCTAATAGCATGATTTACTTAATTAAGTAATGATTCCTTTCATATCAATAACTACACATTGAACTGATTAACTGAATAACTCCATTTTGCAGTAAAATAAGACAAGTGCTCTTCTAATGTACAAAAAGCAAATCTGACCTCTCTCTCTCTCTCTCTCTCTCTCTCTCTCTCTCTCTCTCTCTCTCTCTCTCTCTCACTAAACCATATATTCCTCTTTGATTCTTTGAAGATTTGTTGGGATATTAACATCTGGATTGAATGTATCTTGTTTGAATTATAAGTTGTAGATTTTCAAACTCCTCAATTTGGGATATTGGGCATATCAGCATAAAGCTGGCCAATCCCAAGTTGAATAAACATTCTTATTTATCCATTTTATTTTCTGGTCAGTTTTGAAGTATGAAAGATTTGGGAGCGGTACCCTCCTCTCTCTCTCTCTCTGCCTCTCTCTCTGTGAACATTTTATAAATAAAATCGACTAAATAATTATAAAACATCACATGTTTTGTTGATTAAAGCTGCTAACTTTTGACTTGTTCAGATCAAATTGTTATTGAAAACTCAAAATAAACAAACATGAAAATGAAAAATTACTTCAAAAAAATTGCGTGTTAATAATTTGTTGGAATTACCAAAACGCATAATTTATTAATACTTATCCAAAACACCAAAAAGTTTCAACATACATTGATTTGAGATGGTCTCTCCAGGGCAGACCATGTAGTAAATCCAATCTCTCACACACACACAATAGTCCAATGGAATCAGAGGACCATACCAGGACCCAAGAGAAAACAGAGGTCAAAGATTGCATGAAAACGAGGTACACATGGCAGGGAGCTGTCAAGACGTCCACTTGGGTCAAAGTGTTGCGGCCACGTATGATGAAAGAGAGAACGAAATAAATGAAAGCACATGGGTAGCAACCATGGCACCATATCTTGGGGCCTATAAATGGTGAAGACAGTTTCTCTTTCTCCACATATCTTCACGTGCTCTCTCTCTCTCTCTCTCTCTCTCTCTCTCTCTCTCTCTCTCTCTGTTTGTTTGTTTTGTTTTGTTTGTTTCTTCTTCTGCAAATCTTATCCACTTTCTCCTCTTTTTTGGCGTCTTTGGCCGTTAATATATATCCATCAAAACAAGTAGTTTAGTTCGTTAGCTGACACAGAAAGCTCTGTTTTTTTTTAAATCTTACTTTTGAAGTAAAAAAAATGGAGAACAGAAAGCAAGTTGGAAGCTCTTCATCTTCTTCATCACTAGATCATCTTTTTGGTCCTAAAGACTCTTCCTCTGCTTCTTCTTCTTCCTCTGGAATTTTTGGCTCTATCTTTCCTCCACCATCGGCGGTACTTTTCCTTCAATTCTTCATGTTACTACAGTTGTACAGAAGTGTAATTTTGAAATGACAAATTAGAAAGTTTGACTATTTTATTTCTAATTTTAGGTACTTGAGAGACAGAGAAAGCAGAACTTGGCAAATCAAGCTGGAAATGGCAAATATGTAACTACAGGTCTGTGTTTCTAAGTTTTAGAGTGGGTTGGTGAATGATGGGGTCATGCCTCCATGTATAAAAAACATCAACTTTATGTGATTTATGTAACAGGGAGTAACACAAGAAGAATCATGGGAGAAAGCAGTGGGATAAGTAGCAAAGAGGTCAAGAGCTCCATTTATCAGAACAAAGGTGCAGATGCAGAACCATGTTACTTCAGTTCATCCATCTACTATGGTGGCCAAGAAAATTATTCTCCCAGAACCACACCCAATGAATCTCCCCATGTTGTCAGTATTACCTTCCATGCTTTCACTCTTTGTTAAAGAATTCATTCAAATATTTAAATTCTTCTATACACAATAGCTTAAGTTTTTTGGATAACTAACAGTTTAACGTAGTATTAGCTGGAGTTAGCCTTAAAGTTTAAACTTTTTTTGTAACTTATATAATCCAACATGGTATCAGAGTGTGAGTTGTTATATGTTTACATGTTAGAGCCATTAAAAATATTCAAACTTACCCATGAAGGATAGTCTTAAAAGTTAAGAAGAATTCATTAAACTATATTCTATTTTCTGTGCTCTACTGATATGTTGATCTTTCTTTGTTTAGTTTAAGAAAGATGATAACGATGATGGTGATGATGCAAATGGTGGTAATTCAAATAGTGCCTCCAGAGGAAACTGGTGGCAAGGTACTGAATTTAGCTCTGTTATGGAATTCTTTCAAAGAAGATCTTTTATTTCCTTTACTTTCTTTTGTATTTGTTTGGTTTAAACATACATATTTCGATTAACGGTATTCAATCATTTTCAACTATTCTGCAGGTTCACTCTATTACTAGTGATAGGCAATCCCCATGGTAGTTTGTAGAATCTCCACCTCCTAAAAGGTAATTAGCAGTGTCTATACTCAAGTATACATTAATTTCCTCTAATTAAACCATGCTTACTCAATTGCAATCATGAGCTCACTGTTATATGTTGGTGGACATGTTACAGGGGAGGTGAAACCTGATCTACACGTGGTATAACGAATAGATACGTAACGTAGTAAAGCATAAAGATTAAGAAGCAGCCGGGGGGGCTTGCATTAACCAACAAGCTGGGTTCTTTTAGTCTCAGTTTGTTAACTTTATGGCAAGTCTTTTATTTATGACCTGTTGTTATAATATGTTTGTGAGGTTTGATAAAGTCTTATCTACAGAATTATGTGCAAGTTTGATTAGTTTCTTTTCCAGACTGATCTACTGATCTTCCTTCAATTATTATATTTGCGTTGTATGGGCTCTTTCGTATTTACATCAATGTGAGGTAACCCCAACAAAACCATGGCGTTTACGTGTATGATGTGAAAATTATATATCAATTTTTGCTTCTGAATGGTGTGAAAATTATATAGAGTACAAATTTCTTCCAACTCTTGGACATGCATTTCCTTCTGTAGTCATTGTTTATATACATACATTGGTCATCATGATTGAAGCTGGGAAATCAAAAGCAGAAAAATCAAGTAAGAAAAAAAGATAGTAGTGAAAGGGGAAATAGACGACTTGGGACTCAACTTGAAAGCAGAATTAGAGAAGAGAACAAGACTTCCACATCTGTAACCCACAGGACGGTTAGTGATACCGCAACGCTGAGGTATAGTCACACCGACTTCCGGGATGACTCCGGCCTCTCTAGCAGTATCAGAAAGGAGAACAGCACAATAGCAGGTCATGTTCTTTATCAACTCACTTGTCAGATTGCAGCATTCATTGGACACCTTAACGTTAATATCCATTGCAGGTTCTTGACAAGGTTCCTGATTCCATGTCTTTTTTTCAACGCTTGTTTCCCCACACTCACCTTCCCCATTAACTCCATTAAGCACCCCACTGCTTATAATTGTAACAATTAACAGAAAGCAAATGTATTTCTTTAAAGATTCCATTTTCTGTTTAATTAGGTGTAATGCATGTTAGTTGTTCACTATAAAGAGTATTTTATAGTGAAATCAGGTCAAACGGTGCTTATTGCAGAGATCCAAGAGACTATAACGTAACAAGAGGCTGAAGTTGATGATTAACCGGCTGAATTTATAAAATAAGTAAAATGAAAGTGAAACTATGAGGTATAACAGAGTAATGAAAAAACCTTCTTGTTCGGAACACATGTACTTAGAAATGACAAGATTGATCCACATAATTAGTTAAAATCTTAAAACTCATATTTAAAAAATTATGGGTTTTAATCGTACTATCTAAATCGTTTAAAATTTATAACTTAGGCAAAAAACATGAAAGTAACAAAAATCCATTTTCAAAACTGATTAAAATCTTTATGAAAATGAAAAATGATATATTGTTCTCTTTTTCTTTTTCTTTTTCTTTTCTCTTTACCAACAGAGAGTAAAATGTTGTTGGCATTATTGGTGCTCATCAAAAGGCCAATTGCCACTTCCCCTTCCCCATGCTAGGGGTTATATGTGGCTTTTAGTCATTCTAATGAGGGCAGTAATTAGAAAGAAAGGTCGATTATGAGTGAAAAAAATATATATTTCTCCGGAGGAACATCCATGTGTCGGCAAGAGGAGGGCCAGGGGGATTTTGTTTCGACCTCTTGTTTTTGTTAAGGAAAAATTATGGGTTATTTGAAAGAATATACTATTTAGAAGGTTATTTTGGAAATATATATTAATTTCTCAAAATTAAAAAATCTATATTCTGATCCCATTAATTTTCAACTACTTTATTAAATATTTATCAATCAATTTCAATGATGATCTTTTGATTTAGTCTAATCAAATGTAAGTATAAAAGAAGCTTCAATCATCAAATATAAGAAATAAAAATAAAAGAGAAATATAAGATGAATGAGAAGCTCGCATGACGTAAAGTGTGGTGGACAAGATGAAATTATGATGAGTAGTGTATAAGATGCATTAAAAATTGTAGCTGAAAAAATACTTTGATTAGACTAAACTAAAATACCATCATTGTAATTGCATGACAATTTATTAAATATTTGATAAAGTATTTGAAATTGGTAGGGCCATGACATATATTTGTTAATTTTGAGAAAGAGGTATATATTTTTAAAATAAATTTCTATATGGTATATTCTTCCAAATAACTCAGATTACTAATTTGACGGAAAACTTTATCATGCCGTGAAAAAATTCACGGCATGGATGCTGGGCTATTGTAGCTCTTAGATTGCATTTGGAGCAATCTGGGCCACACAAAACCCAGCAGGTAGTAGTTTTTTTTTGTTTTTTTGAGGTTCACCAATTACGTAATGGGATTCGCCAAATACGTACAAAAGAATAATTATTGGAAGGGTTCACCAATTATATACTGAGGTTCACCAATTACGTAGGGGGTTCACGAAATACGTATAAAAGAATAATTTTTAGAGGGGTTCACCAAATAGGTACAAAAAAATAATTCTTGAAGGGGTTCACCAATTACATACTGGGGTTCACCAATTACGTAATGAGGTTCACCAATTACGTAATGAGGTTCACCAATTACGTAGTGAGATTCATCAAATATGTACAAAATAATAATTTTTGGAAGGGTTCACCAATTACGTAGTAGAGTTCACCAATTACGTAATGGAGTTCATCAATTACGTAGTGAGATTCACCAATTACATAGTGGAGTTCACCAAATACGTACAAAAAAATAATTCTTAGAAGGGTTCACCAATTATGTAGTGGGGTTCACCAAATACGTACAAATTAATAATTCGTAGAGGGATTCATCAAATACGTACTGAGGTTCACCAATTACGTATTGGGGTTCACTAATTATGTAGTGGGGTTCATAAATTACGTAGTGGAGTTCACCAATTACGTACTAGGGTTCACCAATCTATCCCGGTGGTTTCTTTAACCAATACTGGCAGTTTTAGGCTCAATAACGGCGGTTTTCATGCCTAATGGCGGTTTGGGGTCAAAGAGTGGCGGTTCCTGACATTTTTTTTCCTTTTTTGGCGGTTTTGTTCTTTTTTCGGCGATTTTGTACATAAAATATTTTGGTGAACCCTTCAAAGAATTATGATTTTGTACGAGAAATATTTTGGTGAACCCCTCCAAGAATTATTAATTTTGTACGTGTGAACCCCTCCAAGAATGATTGATTTTGTACGTGAAATATTTTGTTGAACCCCTCTAATAATGATTAATTTGGTCCATGAAATATTTTGGTGGACCCCTTGAAGAATTATTGATTTTGTACATGAAATATTTTGGTGAATCCCTCCAAGAATTATTAATTTTGTACGTGAAATATTTTGATGAACCCCTCCAAGAAGTATTATTTTTGTACATGAAATATTTTGGTGAACCCCTCTAAAAATGATTGATTTTGTACGTGATATATTTTGATGAGCCCCTCCAAGAATGATTGATTTTGTACTTGAAATGTTTTGGTGAACCACTCATTGATTTTGTGCGTGAAATATTTTGGTGAACCCCTCCAAAAATGATTAATTTTGTACGTGAAATATTTTGGTGAACCTCTCAAAGAATGATTAATTTTATACGTGAAATATTTTGGTGAACCCCTCAAGATTCCATTTGTACCTCACTACGTAATGGAGTTCACTAAATACGTATAAATTAATAATTCTTAGATGGGTTCATCAAATACGTATTGTGATTTACCAATTACGTACTGAGGCTCACCAAATACGTACAAAATAATAATTTTTAGAGAGGTTTACCAAATACGTACAACATAATAGCCATATCTAATAGGTGAATCACCTATTTTTTGCCCTTAAACATCATCTTAAGGGTGCTAATCGCATTGTCAAAATCAAGCGCTAGTTTTATGCCTCCAATCGCCTATTTCAGTCCCCAAAAGTCATGTACAAATAGGTGATCGCTAGTCTCCCTCCTAATCGCCACTTTTTTGCTCCTAATCACCATTTATATGGCTCTAATCGCCATTCTCCACTTTCCTTAAAATTGATGTTTTTGTAATTATTTATTGTACACCGGGAAAATTATCGATAAAAATAGAAAAAACTCATTATTTCGAAGCAAACATTCATGATACTCACTTGTTATGTGAAATTAGATTGGATTAATTAAGAATTCTCGATACAATTGAACACTTATACATAAACTCGTTAAAAGTTGTCATTAATAATGTTGTTGTGCTTTTGTGACAAATATTGAGCGAGACGGGTTTTCACCGTATATAATTATAGGTCGTGATATTATGATGGTCGGTAAATCCTATTTATTAATTTGACGAACAAGTATAACCCTCAAAACCAGATTCTATCTATAAATCGAACATATTAGATAAAAGTTTGAAATTGAATATTAAAATTTGAAATTTTAACCTTTAATTTTATAAATTATAACCCCATAAAATTTGAAAAATAACCTAATTACGTTTTAATTTAAAAGAGATGGGAATTACGAGAAAGCCCAAAATTAAGACTGAAACAGCTTCTGGGCTTCCAAAAGCATTTAAAACATTATTTTTTGGACCTGAAACAGGGCTATGTCGGGGAAACCCCATCACGCATGTAAATCTCTGAATGAGGTTCGATTTAATATCCCACGAACCACGTGGTTCCACCCGAGTCAAAACTTATGCCCTCCGAAAGTTGACATGCGCGTTCTAGGATCCAATAGGGAGTCTTGGGCCAAACGCCAGACACACAGGCGTTTGACCCTTGTCACTAGGACACGAGCCAAACGCATGTTACCATAGCGTTTGGGGCTCAACAGTGTCCAACAGGCCCCAAACGCCAGTCATGGTAGGTGAATCGTCATGTATTGATGGCGTTTAGGTTCCCACTGTGGCATTTGACTCTTAACAATTTTCATACACACTTAGCTATATTCATAATTAGACATTTTCACACACTTAACAATTTTACACTTAATCAATTTTTTCAAAATTTAGTCATGTCATTTTCACACACTTAGCAATTTTTGCAACTTAGCCAACTTCACACACTTAAATATTTTCATACACTTAGTCATTTTGACACACTTAATCATTTTCACAAATTTGGTCATTTCATACACTTAGACATTTTCACATACTTTATCATAGTCGATAAATTATATACTGACACACTTGGTCATTTTCACATATTTTCTGTCACTTAACTATATTTTCATGCACTTAAGAATTTTCTCTACTTTGTCATTTTCATGTACGTATTTTGATGGAACTCAACTATTTTCATGTACTCAATCATTTTCACAAGGTAGCCCTTTTTGCCATTATCCCTCCCAATCGCCAATTTGTTTTACACTTGATCATTTTTCAACATTTAATCTCATTGTAAATCTTTACATAAGTCTTTATATACTTGATCATTTTTACGTATTAATCTCATTGTAAATCTTTACAACATAATATCTCTTACAAAAAAAGTATATCATTCATTGGCATCACTACATATGCATATTCTTTTTTCTTCACAAATCTGTCCTATTCTAAACTCAATCGACTTCTTTAACTATTAAGTCGCTAATGAATGGATCGAGATTTGCTTCCTTTGCTGGACTATATTTGTCTAGACGCTTCTCCAATGATCATTAATCTTGGTACTTTTTAATGTTTGTTTTAGTTGCATCGTTTATGCCCTCAGGATCGTGTTGCAATGCATTTTCTATCTCTGATCTGTAATCTCCTTAAAGATAAATAACAAGATAAGTAATAAGATCACGAATCAGAATCCAAGTAGACCAATTTAATGTAAATTTAAGCATGCAAACAGCGACAAATCAAGTGTACAACATATGGTAATAAGCATACCGGTAGTGATAAATCAAGCAAGGATTAGATAATGCAAAACCAATATACAAACCTCCAAAGTCTTTCTATGATCTCTCCTTTTGTAATATGATGATTAAGCAATTCAGAAACATTTTCTGGAGTTACATAGCCATACCTGCAATGAACAAAAATAATTTAATCGTAGTTTAGTTTATAGCATAAATTTTTAAATTACTGAATAACATTAGTTAAAGAAAGACAACAAAGATACATATCTTACCAATGACCCATATAGAGAAAACATGAAAAGATATAAGAGTTTCATTAATCAACTAAATGAATACAACTATAAACTAAAACCAAGTCCCATTTTCTCTACATGATCCTTGAATTTTAATTTTTGTATGCCCATAGTCAAAGGATCAACAATAATCTAAATGCTAATATGCTCGATCCGTGAGACAGCAAGAAGGAATATTATTAAATATACATATATATCCTCATTGCATCATGTTGTAAAAGATGCAGAGATATGTTCAAGATTGACAACAGGTTAAAGAAAGAGGAAGATAACTTGAAAATGCTCCCTCTCAGTATTAAAAATCTGAAAATCAATACAACTTTGTCCAAATAACAATAATAAAATAGAAAATTAACATGAGAAATTTGAAATTTGATACTATGACTTACTGTTCATCCAGAAGAAGATAGACTCGTTGTCAATGACCAATTTTAATTACTAAAAAAAGTACTTCCAAACAAATTCAGAACAACATGTTATCCATATTTTCCTGTCGTCAAATTCCAAAAAAAAAATCTAGAGGTTCAATCGAATCGCATATAAATCAACAAATAGAAGCAACCAACAGTAAAAGTAATCATTAAAATAGGCCAGAGCAGAGAGAGTCTGAACCTCAGTTGACTTCATAATCAACATATTAAACGAACATAGGAACACTAAACTAAACAACTATTCCAAATTCTCCTATTCAGAGGTTAAAACAGTTCGAGGAAAAAGGAAAATAATATGCATAGTTTTCAAATGGGTATATATGCAATTTTTATACAGATTACACACAGTGGTTACTCTTGTTGGAAAATTATAACCAGTCACGACTGATTTTACCTATGAGTCAGCTACTGAGGATACAAGTACATTAAGAACACTTAAGAAAGTGAGGCTAGTTATTCTTTCTAGACGACCTTTAAACTTGGTCTTAACCTGCAAGGACGGAGTAGAGTACGCATGATCTGAAAAATCTTGTAAATATAGCATACTTAAAATACTTGAGTAAACGAAGAAACTAATGAAACACCAGCTCCAAGCCTTAATCAAGCTTTGATATCAGAACAGTGAAAACCCATTTTCAATGAAACTAGTGAAATCTGATCTCCAAACCAATGAAGCCCAAATCCAATGTCGGAACCTTAGAAACCCACCATCATCGTACTAGGATTTCTAATCAACTCCATGTGAACAAAATCCAACTCATTTTGAAGACCGTGACCAAAATCTCTAGCGTCGTCTTGATCAAGATGTTGAACTTGAAGGATTAGCAAACTTACCAAATCAAAACTGTAAATCGCGAGAAAATCTTGGAGAAGAGAGCTTGATCGAAGTCGCCAAGGGAAGCTTCTGTTCATGTGCCCTAATTTTTTGTTATGGAAAGTTGAAGGAGAGGGGAGGAAAGGAGAACGGGTTAAGCTTCGTCTGAGTTTTAGGGGTTTTTTGGTTATGGGAAAGGGGAAATCGAAGGAGTATGGAGGAAAGGAGAAATGGAAAGTGAAAAAGATAGACTACTTGCTCTTCCGGTTGCAAAACAATTGTACCCATAAACTCATCTAACGGTTGGGATCATCCTGACCAGATCTAATGGTCAAGATTAACCCAACATTAATGCGGATAAAAAATCTTCCGGCATTGGAAAGTGACCCTAATTTAACGATCTTAACTTTACTCAAATTTTAATTTGACCATCACAGTTTTAAAATTTTTAATTTCATCGTCCAACTTTGCTTAATAATTTAACGTGGTCATTTTATCATTCTCCATTAATAGATGACAAGTTCACAAACATTTTATCACTCTCTGCTAACAGATTTTGACTGAATTACAGACGTGACACATTATCTGCACACAAAGCATACTAGGACCCATATAATACCTTGTAAAAGAAGAATTAGGATTCATTACCGTTGGAACCCAATGGAAGAGATGGAAGTTCAACGGTCTGTAACCGTTCGATCAGATCTAAATAGTTCAAATCGCATAAATTTTACTTGAGAAAAAAGTAAAAAAAAAATTACTTTTTTTCTTTTGATCTCAACCATCAAAAATTTTTTGGGCGGCTGGGATTGAACTTCACCTCTCCGGTTGAATTCTCATCCGTAAAAGCAACACTCTCCCCTCCAACTCATATACCTCCACTTCTCCACCTACCCCTTCCTCTCTATCTCCAATTGGCTTCATTCCATGAATGCTCTTTTCACCAGAACTTCATATCCATCTCATTCTCTTCCCAAAATCTTCAATACACATTTATCCTCTCCCCTTAAAATCTCTATAGCTCTTAAACTTTCAGTAGCTAGCATCCCCAAGGGCCAAGGAGAGATTAATGGTGTCCCGAAGAATGGTGGAATAGACAGGTTAATCATGCTTGCAACATGTTGCGAAACCTGTCATGATATATGTAGACGAAACTGGAGACGAAGGTGTATCGGATACTGGATGGAGCTGGACATCAATTCTGCCACCACCATAAGCAGCTTCTCCCCCACGATTACTTAAGCCAATCAGACCCAACCTTCCTCAACGAATAGGAGATCAGAATGAAGCTACACCTAAAAAGATGTCGGAAAGAGCGACTGGAAGAACGGGAAGCTTCAGCCAGCAACGAAGCTCCAAATCAAGGCTTAAACGCTCACGAATTTTTCAGGCAAGATGATAATTGAAACAAAGATGAGCTGGGCCCTACGAGACTTTTTTCTTATTTTTTTTAAATTACATTATAAATTTTAACAGTAATAAAAAATATGACTCAAATTCGAATGTTTAAGTAACTATGCGCTTGTAAACTTTGATTATAAAAATACCCATTAACAAAATTCACAAAATTCATGTTGTGGGACCGGTCTATGATGATGGTTAATTTTGTAATTTCTTTGTTTAGAAAACTTAGGGTTATGAGAGTGTGGCTATAAATACAATGTTAGGCTTAAGGTTATTTAGAGACAAAAAAAGTGTGAGAGGACATTGGGTGTATTGGGGTTTTGGATCTGTGAGAGTGAGATTAAGATTATTGGAGTGTGTAATTCATTTTTAATAGTAAATCTTTTGTGAATATATATGATTTGATTGAACCAGGTTAAAAATATGATTATGTTCAGTTTCATAATTTCTTTTCTATAGCTCGTCGTTACAATAATTGATATCAACATCTAAAGTTACCGAGTCAAGCCGAGATTTGCTCGATGCAGGATTGAATTTTCCTTTGTCGAAGAAAGGGTCCGTTGCCGTGCGAATTCATAGTTGGTCAGTTCCGTCGATTTACTTGTTTTTTTCTCAATTTTGTTGAGTTAACATCTTTGGAAGTTATTTGGATTATTGAAAAAAAAAATAAACATATATAGTTGAGTTGATTACCTGTTCGTAAAATTGCTTGGAAAAGATAGTTTAGTGGGCTTATTTCTTCATCCATTGGTTTGGAATATTAAGTTCCATTTTGTGTTTTTTACTGTGATTGGCTGTGAGTTTGGTTTGGATAGTTGAATTTGGTCAGATTTAAGACTTGATTTAAGGTCCGGTGAAAATGTAAAATATAGGAAGTACACACAATTTCAGGTGGAACTATTTAATGTGAAGAATAATTTCAGTCTATGGCAGAGTACAGATAAAGAGATTCTTGTATAACAAGGATAATATAGAGCAATGATGGAAAGATCAAAGAAGCCTACTAGTATGTCCAATGATGATTGGGAAGAACTTGAGATAAAAGTCGTGAGTACTATTAGATTATGTCTACTACTGAAAATAAAGTACAGTGTGTTGAATGAAACATCACCATAGGTTTTATGAAAAAAAGCTATAGACAGTATATATGTCAGTCGCTCACAAACTAGTTGTATTTGAAGAAAGAATTAGATCAGTTGCATATGGACGAAGGTATTGAAATCAGGGATTATTTGAATGAATTTAATATATTGACTACACAACTGGCTAGTATCGACACTAAGATTGATGTAGAAGATCAAGCATTTATATTGTTGACTTTGCTTCCACCCTTGTATGATAAAATAGTGATGACGTTATTGGTTGGGAAGAGACTCCCAAGGTGGAGAAAGTAACTGTAGTGTTGTTAGAAACTGAAAAGTTCAAGTAGCCAATGATTAAAATTGAAAATAGTGCATTTATAGTAAGATCTGATTCGAGTCGAGGAAGGAGTATGTCACGAGATCATTTCATAGAGACATTAAGATCTGTTTTAAGACCAAGAGATTAAAGTAATGTTGAGTGTTATTATTGTCATGAAAAATGGTATTTTCAGTATCAGTGGGAAGATGATAGCATACCTATAAGAGTTCTACAGAAGCCTACAGACACAACAACTGTGGTTGAAAGTAATGAGATTGAAGGTAACAATGAGATTCTTTCAATAACTCACGGTAAGGATTCCAATGAAAATTTATGGATTTTAGATTCTGCATGTTCCTTTCACATGTGTTGGAATACATATTGGTTTTACACGTATGAGATTGGTAACGAATGAACTGTCATGTTGGCGATGATAAGGAGTGTAAGATTGAAGGAAAAAGGACAGTGAAAGTGAGAATGTTTGATGGAACTAGACGTTTGGTGATGTGAGGCATGCGCTATAACTGAAATGAAATTTGATTTCTTCGGGAAGAACTGGTTTATTAGGTTGTGGGTATTTAACAAAAGCTGGAGCTATGAAAGTTAATAGATGCGCGTTGGATGGAGGTTATGCCCTCAAAGCATGTATATTGATATTTTAATATGAAACTTAGTGGAATTGTATTTTTTTATAATTTTTCTTTTAAATTATTGTTGAATAATTTATATAAATATCTAAAAATTTCATATTCATTAATGAAACTATGATATTATATTAGTACGAGGGGATTAAGATCATAGATAATGAATAAAAATGTCAACAACATATTAAAGTATGGAATCTTTAATGAATGGTTGCTAGTACAGTTCACTAAGCATTATGAATACATGTGATCTAGATCTGGATCATTGATGTAGATAGACATCTTAGTGAATATACTTTATATAATAAGATTTTATATAAAAGGACCGGTGTGAATTGATATCTTTATAAATATACTGTTTATCATAAAAATTTAATACACATCAATCTGATGATTATATGTAGATCAGTCTGAATTTCGAGTAGTCATGAACTCCTATACATGCCTATTGGATCTTTTGATTCACTCGTTAGGCTGATGACTTTTGTTTTAAAGATTCAGTGATATGGATGACTGAGAATATTATCTTACAAGATTTTGAATCTAAACTTTCTTAACGGATCATATATTGGTTCGCTTAATTGTTATTTCTGAAACTGAATGGTTATTGAGCTCAAATTTACAATACGATTATAAATTAGTCATTCACTAGTGAGTTAATGGTACCTAAGGATCAAGAGATAATTGAAAGGCTAGAACGGTAATTTTGACCAACTCTAATTTACGAACCAATAATTGGATGACAGAATTACGTGAAATGATTATATCAATGAACTACATGAGATTACTCTGTAAATATATTCTATAATCTTTAAGAGTGCAATTCTATATTTATAGTGTAGTAATAATGAAATTGATAAATAAGATTATTTAATTAAAAATTTTAATTAATAATCTGGTTTACTGAAACTTAAGATTATAGGTTCATAGTCCTCATGTCACCTATGTATTACACATTTTAGGGTGTGAATATTTCAAGACATGAGAAAATGACTTGCAAAATGAATTTATATTCTAGGGCAAGTACGTCATTGTGAGATAATTATGGATTAATTAATTAAGAATTAAGAATTAAATTATTTATATATAAATTTTGAAAATTATATATATATAATTTTATCGATTAATTTTTTAATTATCGATAAGTGAGACAAAATATATTATTTATGAAATTAGATAATAATTTAAATAAACTAAATCTGTTATTTGTGAACTAATAGATATGTTAGTTGATAGGGATAATCAGATATGTTAATTTTAAATTAACTGATATCTAAATATGTACATGATTAAATAAATATTTAATTGACAGTAATTGTCACGTGTCAATAAGTGATTGAGAATCAGAGATTAACATGAACTACTGTAGTGCCACGTGACACTGTAATAAATGGGGTGCAATGCTGTAGTACCACATGCCATTACTATAGTATCATGGCACACAGTGCCATGAGATACTCGCGGCAACTGTAGTGCCGTGTAGGACTGCATCTGTGCACAAATTACAGTAGGTTCCACTACAATGATAATTTTAAAATTAAATATTATTTTCACTTTATCTTTAAAAATATGATGTGCCATTATATAGTAAATATATAGATATTATTCTATTGGCATCAGTGTTAAAAAAGAGTGAAGAACACAATTGCTATCAGGGTGAATTTTTTATGTGATTAAAAAGCTAATAAAAAAGCTCTGTGAGAATAATCATCATCATATTCTATCAAAGGATTGTCTCACAAAAATTAATCATTCTCAGTAAATCTCTAGATCTCATGTGTTGAGTACATTTAGAGATAGAAAAAGTGTCTTTGATTATTTTACGTGTCCACACACATCCTAGTGCGTCTGAGGATTGGTTTGGAAAATCTTGGTGTGAATTTTGAAATCTGTTGTTCGCGGGAATGCATGATCGTTGATTTGTGAGAACGCTTGATATAAACTAAAAGATATATATGATTCATATTCATATATGTCTTAGATTTAATATATAAATATATAATGGATTCTGATTGAAAAGAGTTTTTTAATAAAAAATTTTATTTTAGAAACCATTTTGCCGCGCTTGTTTTCATTTTATCGAAAAGCATACGATTCATTTTTAATTAAAATTTTTAAAAGCCACCACGCTTCCGCCTCGCGTACGCCGCGTTCTCCAATAATTGGTATCAGCGCGATCATTATATATTTGTATATTAAATATTATGTGGATGTTCTTGCAATGTTATAATATTTTTTGATATATGTGAATGAATGGATGATTTATTTTTTGAATATATAGTTTGGAACATTATTGTATAGTGATTATTGGGTTAGACTTTGTTCTTTAATTTTTTCTTAGATCTTGGTAAGCTTGGGGCGTAGAAATTTTTGTAATTTTTTTTATAATTATTTCGATCACGAGAAGGCGAAGAACGCACGAGGAGAAAAAAATTAAAAATAAGAATTTCGGCGGAGAGCCTGCCAGAAAATTGGCGTCGACAGCGGTGCTGCTGTGTCTGACGTTGGTGGCCGGTGGTCTGCGGGCAGCCAGCCGGTGACTGTGATGGGTGGCAATGGGAGAGTCCTATTGTTAGTGACAATTGTTGTCACATCTAGGAAAGTTTCACAGAAACTCTGATACCAACTTACCCTATCACCGCAGAGCTTTATGATACCCCTAACCCTATCTATTATCTTTTAAATTTTGAAATTAATGTAATTTTAAAATTAATTTTTAATTTTTAATTTCATGAAAATTAAAGATTAATTAATTGATTGGGTTTGTCCCAAGTTTGACCAAGACAATAAATTATTCATTGACTAAGTTAAATTCAATAATTTTAAAAGATAATTATATATATAATTTTTAATTAAGAAAAATAGGTTTTCCTAATTAAAAGGGTTTTGTTCGAAACTTGAAGATTATGAAGATAGATATCAGGTGGAGAAGGAGATATTTTAGAAATATATAATCTTGAAGTTCTCTTTGTAATTTTATTTCTTTATTTCAATGGTTGTAATTTAGAAATACTCAATAGTCACTCGGTCAATTATTATTTTAATTGTTAAATAAATATTTATTGATATGATTGATAATATGACCATGCATTAGTCGATCACATGTCATACATGAAACCTCCACATAGTTTTATTTAATCATGCAACTTATCAGTAAAAACATGATTTATTAGGATTGTCCTAATATGTTTATATGAATTATTTTGAGAAATCAATTGCATGTAAACTGATATGTTTTAATTAGTTAAAACTTGGTAATCACATCACTCTAAAGGATATAGTAACATTTAGGATAATCAACTTTAGTAAAAGATTTTCATTAAAGTTTGATGAATGTAATTAATTATGAACTTAGACCAATGAGATTAGATTAGCTATTAATTTAACATTCATAGGGTTATTATTTTAATTAATAATTAATTTAAAATTAATTGATTAGTTAAAATAAAAACACGTTATCCTAAAATAGTGAGTGAGAGAAGGTTGACATGTCAATGTAACCTAGACGCTTACCGGATTACAGCGATGAATCTAATTGAAGAAGAAGAAGAGATCGTCGGCGGCAATGGATGAAGCTTCGTGAGGTCAGGCTTACAGATCTGCTCTCCACTCCAGAGGCTTCGAAAAAAAATGGAGGACATTTTTTAAGTTATCCCGCTTAATCCCCTTCAGGAGTGGACTAAATTATTCACTAGTGGTGGGACTAACTAAATTATTCACTAGTGGTGAGACTAATAGTCCCACAGTACTAAAATAATATTATCTTATCTTTAATAATGTTAAATATCGACGGTCAAACGAGGTCATAATGTTAGGCTTAGGGCTTTTTAGAGAGAGGAAAAGTGTGAGAGGAAATTTTGGTGATTTGGGGTTTTGGGTTTGTGAGAGTGAGATTAAGTTTGTTGGAGTGTGTAATTCGTTCATAGATAGTGGATTTATCGTGGATATAGGCAATTTGGCCGAATCACGTTAGAAACTTGATTGTGTTCAGTTTCATACTTTCTTTTATATCGTCCCCATTACAACAAGGGTATTTTATGGAAAATAGGACCATATGAAAACTATATTCAGAAAAAAGGATCAAGATTTCAAAAATCAGAATTTTGGACCTAAATGAAATGTGAAAAATCTATCAAGCCACTCCTTATTATTAACCACTCTCTTCTATCTCATTCCTTTCCTATTTCTCTCTCTATGTTCGTTGACACTCCATTGCAGTCCTAACAGCGGTGATGAACTCTAGGATCAATGGAGACAGATGTTTCAGGTCTCACTCTCCAAAGGTTTAATAGAGTATTCTAATCATAGTGTTTTTAATATTAATTCTAATAGTTGTTGTTATTGTGATTTTTCTCACATGAAAGTTTATGCACTTAACGTTGTTGGTGTTCCCCCGGATGAGCTCTGGAATTTTACATAACTCTTTAACCTGTCTATTTTTCTTTGAGGGGCTTCTTTTTCATTTTTTATTGCTTAATGCCAAATACTTGAAGGTTGAATGTCATATGACCATTTGATTTCTTATAAGAATTTAGGCCAAAATTACTTCGCAGGTCCCCTATCTTCATCTGTGGAGAATCTTATACGTATGCAATACTACTAACCAATCTTAAATAATTTTATTTGAAGTTATATGCGCTTTTGGTGTATTTTGATGTTTTGAATCTTGTTTTCCTTTTCTAAATGCTCGAAACATACTTCGAATATTTGGAATCTTGGGGATCTTACTTGCTTTTATAAATTATGAAGGAGGCATTTATGTATGGTCTATTGATGCTTGGTTTTTGTAATGTAAATTTTACATTGATTATTGACATGACTTACGAGAATGCACAAAAATTGCAAACAACTGAGTTTTACATAATTATAGTTTACAATCTAAAATCATGATTATAAAACTCATGTTTGATCGCGTTTGAAAGATTTTGATTCAACGCCCCTAATTTTGTATGCATATTTGGACTATATAGCTATTGTTAATCATGAAACTTTATGTTAATACTTCTTCTTTTTATATAAACTTATACAAGGATAGTTTTCAAAATAACTTAAGAGTTTCCAGCTTCGGTTGCACCGTCTTCTGGATTAATTTTGAGAGATATAGTACTCGACAGTGTAAAGATATACATTTAGGTTTTGGCTCCAAGAAAGGGAAGAAATCTGAGAGTGTTTTAGGCTCATTTTTAGGTGGGTTGAGTTTGATTTGTTATTTTCTTGTTACCTTGATGTTTTAATTATAACTCATCGATTACATGTGGGATGAGAGTAGGATTCAAGTGAGAAAGGGAAGAGAAGAAAGCTTTCGACCGTATAGTTTGTAGTTAACCTCTTATATTTCTAAGGTAAGGATGGAACATGAATATTTTAGTGTTTTCTCTTGATATTTTGGTACATTTGTTAAATTATGATGTAGATTTTCAGATTTGTGGATTGTTTGGATTAAGTATGAAGCTTATATCTAGGATGAATAGACTTAATCTAGGTTAAGTAGAGATTTCATAATTGATGAACTAATGTGTTATAAATTAATCTAAGATTGAATGAAATGTATTCTGAATAAATTATGAATTTTTCAGTATTCGATTCAGTTTGAAAATGATATAATACTTAAAAATTTAAGTTTTAAGCTTATTTGCTAATTTATTGTTAATCGATGCATGAAAAATTCGTGGTATGATGATAATACTTTAGTCATGGAGGGTGAATAGCTAGTTATCAGATTTTAGTTTGCATATAGTTTCTTGGAAAGTGCTTTGCTGGAAAAGGCATTGTTCAAGATTATGTATGGTTTTATTCAAGGATTGATATGAGTGTGATATTAACATTTTCATTTATACTTAAAGTTGAAATAGTTTTTCCAACTTTTAAGTGAACTTGAGTTATAATACTTTGCCCCTTACTTGTGTGCTCAATTTGAATGTATTTGCTCCTTTTACTTATGTGTTCAATTTGAATGTATTCTATAAAGTGAAAATTAATAGCACAAAAACAACATTAGTTTTTTTTAAAGTATTAATTATTTATTTATTTGTTGATAGAAAACGACACTCAAGCTCATATCGATCGTGGACTCAACAAAAATTGGTCGTGCTAAAGTTAACTAACTCTCCTCAACAAAAATAATAAGAAATATTAAACAAAAGTTAAACAATCAACAGAAGTCTATGTTATCAACAAAAGTTATTTCAGGCACTTTTTGAGATGTGGTGATATGGTGATTTTAAGATATAGTGTTTCTATTTATATAATGGAGTGCTCAAATAAAAATACTCAAATATTTAATAGTTGAATGTTTATCTAAACGTCGCATGGATTGTATTTTAAGTAAAATTAAATATTCGAATATTCAATTCATTTAAAAATGGGTGAATATATTACTTGGAGTAGTACATTTTGTGTATAATTGACAATATAAGCTACTTAATATGAAATATGTGCTTTAAGATCTATTTCTTGTCTGAACAATTAATATATTTAATGTATGTGATCTACTTTGATTCTTAACATTTTAAAATGAAGAAGGCAAGATCTACTTAGACATGCCAAGTAGATTTTATAATATAACTTCTCAAATCAAGTAAAAAAATTTATTCTGGACAATTCAAATTATAATTGAAGACAAAAGTACATGGTCAAACCAAGTAGATTTTATGATATACTTGCTTTAAGCAAGTAAAGTTTTAGGTTCTAGACAATTCAAAATTATAGAAGGCAAAATCTACTTGAATAGACCAAGTAGATTTTATAAACTACTTGCTCGGAGCAAGTAGATTTACGATTTTAGACAATTCAAAATGTTGAAGGTAAAATTTACTTGCTCTTAAACAAGTAGACTTTTATTATCTACTTGCTATGAGCAAATATTTCTACAATTTTGGGTAATTTAGGCAAAATTTACTTACTCGGAACTAGTAGATTTTATGATTCTAGACAATTCAAAATATTGAAGATAAAATCTACTTGCTCTAAACAAGTAGATTTTATAATATACTTGCTCTGAATAAATAGCTTTTACGATTCTGGATAATTCAAAATATTGAAAGTAAAATTCATTTGGTCAGACAAAATAGATTTTACAATCTACTTACTCTAAGCAAGTAGATTTTACGATTTGACACAGTTCATAATTTTTTAAGACAAAATCTACTTGATCGGAGCAAGTAAATTTTACAATTCTGAACAATTTAAAATATTGAAGGCAAAATCTACTTACTCTAAACAAATAGAATTTATAATTTATTTGTTCTGAACAAGTAGATTTTACGATTCTAGACAATTCAAATTAGTGAATACAAAATCTACTTACTCTGAGCAAATAGATTTATTTCTCTACTTGCTCAGAGAACAATTAGCTTTGTATTTAGATTCAAGATAAATAAGCTAAAAGGAACATTGACAAAAAGAAATTACCCGAAGAAAATCTGCTTGCTGATAAGGATATATATTATGATTCTAACAATCAACCATAATTGTTTAATACAATTAACTTTTCAAAGTCATTCCAAATAAATTTCTACTTAATAAATAATTTGTACATCAATATCTCAAAGTGATAAACTCATTTTTCAACCAATATACTATAACATTATATTTACGCATTAATCAAATACAAATGTTGCCAATGCTCAATTGGCCTAATCTTTCAGTCGTTTCCTTTGAAATTGCTTTTACATGATCATCTTCTTGAAACCTATAAAGATAGAGATACTAATTAAAACAACTGAAGTAGAACAAAAGTAAATGCAAACACCTATGTGATAGTTTTAAGCATTCATTTGGTAAAATTCATATAGAAGTAGCTGATTTCAGTTTTTGCTTGTTTAAGTGAAGAAAAAAGTGATTTGTCATATTAGAAATTTAGAAGTGCATGTAAAATCAGCAAAACGAGAAACAAAGATAGATAACTAGCATCATTTGCCACACAAAGTTAACCTATGAAACAAGTGTCCCTATATACAATCACCACATTAAATTCTTGTCCCCTGCAAATAATGTGAATTGTCTTTCAAAGAATGCAATAATGTCAATAATAGTTCTCTTCAACTCACAATCTAGCACTTACTTTCAAACCAATAAACCAAGAAACTTGCAGTAGTGTGGTAATTGAAGTTCACTCTATATTATATAAGCTCTCAACTTTTTCAAATTTTGGAACTCACAATGTTTTCACTCAATCATGATATTCACAATCTTAAGAAACAACCAGAAGACTCATTTTTTTATTTGAGATAATCATAATTCTAGAATCGACACTGGTCAAATCAAAATCGCAAATAACAATCGCCCACAAGATGAAAATGCAAAATAAATCGATGGCATTTCTTAAAAAAAAACAGAGAAGAAAAATGACTTAAAATGATCAAATGAGACTCCATCGATGAGAATTGCTTTAAACGCCTAAAAAATTTAGGCAGGCCTTTTATCAAACAATTAGTGTGCAGCTTACAATTTCATTATTTTCATTTGTATTCTAACCTACAACAATGATAAAATGAATTTATAATATAGTGAAAATTGTAATAAGAGTTGAGAATTCAGAAACGAGCAAAATGATATATACCTAAAAGAGTGTAAAAATAAGGGATCTAAAAATTAATTCAAAACAAAGGACATAAGATTTTTGAACTTCATTACCAGCTGAGTTGAATATTTGGTAGAGAAATTTTAGGGTTCAGCATTCTCGGGGCCGCTCAGTGGTGGGAAGTCAAAATTGGACCTAATTCATGTATTCCCAAGTAACTCGGCCGGAGAGTTGTTCTGCCTAGGGAATTTGGTAGACAAACTGGACACGAAAAGGTTAGTCGGGTCAGCTTATAAACCAAACTCGACTGAGTTTCAAGAACTGGGTAAGTCCGAGATACTAACAAGAAGCTGAGTAAGCGAGCTACAGAGAGTTTAAGGGGAAGGGAGAATGGGTGTTGAACGTTTTGGGTAGAAAATGAGATGCGTATGGAGGTTTGGTGGAAGAGAATCTGGAAGCCGCTGGAGATGGAAGAAAGGGGGAGGGAAATGAGTTGGAATTGGGAGATTTTTTGTTGTTGACATGTGGACCACCGCATGTACAGATACGTTCAGTGACGGAATAATTACATTGAAACATTATATTTTTAACGAAACTGTGTCAAGTGAAAGTACAAAACTGAGATTTTTAAATCTGAGGCTAAACTAAATTACCAATGAAGTTATGATGGTTAAATTAGTAATTGAATCTTTTTATTAATATGGCTTGTTGAGGTTGAGGCCGGTTAACTTAAAAAGTAATATTATTTGACATAATTTATGATGCATAATAAGTTTATGTAACGAAAATAGATTAGTTATAATTTTTTAATTTATTAAGATACATCAATCTAATTATACCATGTAAACTTATAATGCATTTGACTAAATTTCATTTTCTTTAACTTAAACATACTCTCTCTTATCGTTCCATTGAAGCTGGTACTACATATCGTTTAGCCTGTTTCACATGCTGTACTTATTCACGGATTGCTTTCCATTTGCAGAAAACGAGCTTTGCCACTCCATTTCCCGACTTGGCGTTTGCTGATACGACCTGTCGTTATTGCTTTGCCTGCTTGAAGGGAGGTTTTGGTAATCAATAAATTAAAAAAATAAGAAAACGCCGTTGCCGGTGATCGAACCCGGGTCACCCGCGTGACAGGCGGGAATACTCACCACTATACTACAACGACGTTATTGAAGTTCCTGCGCTTTTAGTTTATTTAACTCTTTCTTGGGCTAGAGTGTGAAGTTTTAAGATGTTATATAATTCTCACTTCAAAGTGCATGAAAGTCTAACTACAGGAAATAGCTCTTAAGATTGCAACTAATAAATGAATATGTAAAGGGTGGAAATTTTGAACAAAACAAGCAATCAATAAATGTTATCTGTTTTAGGTACAATAATTCCCAGCAGTTCACTATCAATAACTGGTTACGGCATGATGTTTTCTATCATAAAATATAGTGCTTCATGTTTTCTATAATCTTAACTGTACCCTGAAAAATCTCGAATGACTGACTATTTATCTTAACTGTACCGCAGATGAGTTCTTCTGACGATCCATATTTTCAGCAGCATTAGTTTTTGGAATTGAAGAAGTCCCTTCAACTGGATTGCCACAGATCTTGGCTTTCGCCTCGACACCGAGATAGTTTGTCAAGACTCTTTTCACTCCGAAGCCTCGGCGGTGAGGCTTGCTGTTATTGTTCTTATTGGTGAGAAAAGGAGTTCTCTCTCCCCTTGCAGGACTTATTAGTGGTACAGGTGAAAAGCTAGGAGCCACGAAAGTTGTTCTGTATGGAGTGCTTGAAGCAGGCACCGGGTGGCGAAAGTTGTTCTGTAAAGCCTTCTTATGAGCTACTACGTCAACTGTGGCAACCGAAGAGAACTTATCTGAGCGTGTAGTGAAGTCATCGACGTAGAGCAGATCGTCAATTCGAGCTATGATATTGAATGCTAAACTCTCCAAAACTCTTGAATAACTCTCAAGAATTGACTTGCCAACATCCTGAAATGTTCACCTTCAAATATTAAATTACTTTGACAAATCTCTTTCTCAAAGGATTAAAGAAAACTAGATTTCAAAATAAGAAACTTGCAATATAATAACCTTGTTGTGCTGGATTTTGCTAGTGTCTAAAGAAGTTTGGGTTAGACCCGGGAACCGCTGTTTCAAACAAAGCAGGAGGCTTTCGGCTCTCTCTGCTAGCAATTCCCGCTTGTCCCCATCAATCATCAAGTCTTTCACCATCTCCCAGGATGACTTTGCAGTGGAGCGGCTCGGGTTAATTGATGGTTTTGAATGAGCTCTTCGACGCCATACATATATTGAGGCTTCCACACGATTTGCAACCTCAAGAGCAACATGTTCTGCGGACAGGTCTAGGCAGTCAAGAAGGCACTCGGAAGAGAAATGATCAGATGTGATGTAGCGGTAAATAACATCCCCCAGACAAGCTCTTCCATTCTGTTAACACTTAACAAAGTTTAAACATCAGAGGGTATTTATAGTAAATAACTTTATTTAATGTTGGAATTATTGCAAACCTTTGGAAGAGCTTCCAAGTATGACTCGGGAACTTCCATTTCTGCCAAAGCAATGCTGTTGATTGCCATTACAGCTTTGAGAATTTGACTTATGCAATCTCTTCTGTGATTCAATTGCTTTCTCGAGTTTTCGCTGAGACCCCCATGAGGGACACGGGGTACAGGAAGCCACCACTTCTCCTCTTGCCGCTGAATTATTTTGCGAAAAGAGGCTGATCCATCTCCATCTGATGCTCTAATCCCTTGATCCACATACCAAAACTCTGTGTTGGTGAAACTATCTAATATTTCCTGTTATCAGACAAAATAAATAGCTCCCAAGTTCACAATCATTTCTCAATCTGAACAAAATAACAGCTATTTCATCAAACAAGTGGATAGAACTCACAAGAAGCATGTTATCCAATTTACGGAGAGCTGGGAGATTGATGAAGATATCAGATCTAGGCCTGCAAGTCATGACCTAAGAATTTTACAAGTAGAATAAATTATCAGTTGAGTAATTTACATTGCCGATGAACTTCAAGTTATCGTAAATGATAACAAAAAAGAATAACGTGTGTAATTGGGTGACAATAAGTAAGAACTAGAATTACCTCTAACTTGCTTCCATCAGGAAAGGTTTGCCAAGAGGGAATTAACTCGACGATATGATCACTGACACAGAGTAGCCACTCCATCTCTCTTCTCCACATTGATTTCTTCTCCACAGGCAACGGTTCTAATCTCCACAGTTGCCCAAATATGGTAGCTTCACGTTGGAAAAAGACAAAAATCAATGACAATTTTAAACCAGAAACTAATTTGGGCATAAATAAAAGGTTGTTTAAATTTCACTGCAAATTGTACCAAAGACAGAAGTTACTGAGAATCAGAAATTATACCGCAGAGGTTAGTAATGGCATTTGAGATGGCCAGTGCAGTGCAAACCCCTTTTCCTGACCCAGACATGTCCTCACCAAGCAATAGCTTTGAAAATCTCTCCTTCATCATATCAAATTCTGTTTGAAAATAAGCAAATAAAATCAGAAAGGATAATGGCTAACAATATTAGAACAGGGCTCAAATTTTCTAATTCCATATCTTCCTCAAGTTTCTCAGTAACCAAACAGATGGAAAGAAAACTGCAACTAACCTGAAACTTTTGAACTAAACTTGTTGAAATTTGAATCCTTCAAAGTGGGCTGTGGTTCAAGTTTACTTGCAGAAATCGAACTCTTCGACAGCTGAGCCTTCCTAATAGGCCAACCCAGTTGAGGCGGAGAAGAGCAGCCCTGGGCCTTCACTTCGTCACTGGTAGTCTCAGAGCTCGACCCGTTCGAGCTGCTCTCCCTAGATTCAGCACTAGAATCTGTGAGCGACTCATTGCCAACTCTATTACAGTGGAAGGACTCAGACTCAGACCCATCATTTATTTTCCTAAGACTTTCGGTCTTCTTGACCAAAGCTTCCATTTTGAAAAGCGAAGAATTTTGAAATCAAAAGCCAAAAACGGAGAAAAAGGGACGCAACAGTGTAAATTCAGATTCTATGTTGATTCAGTAAAGTACGACATGGCTTTGAGAAAATCACAAGGATTGGTTAGTTGGGTTTTTGAAAGATTGGATTTTTATGTAAAGGGGCTGTGTGAGGGTGGTCATCATCGCCCAAGGCTTGCTCCATCAAATGGTGCTTTCTCTGTGAAAGCTAATGGAATTTCTCTCCTCTCTCTCTCTCTCTCTCTCTCTCTCTCTCCCCTCTCTCTCTCTGGAATTTGATTTCAAAGATAAAAGGGTAACTGCCAAATGCCAATTACCACATGCCATGCCAACGTCTCTCTTTCTGCTACTCAGTGCCGAGTACGTTCAAATTAATATTAAAATATTACAGAGTTGCTGCTAAAGAACGGAGATATGAAGGTGACGTTTTTACCCTCACACCGCACCTTGCATTATTCAAATGAATCAAATCTAATGTTTTGAATTATATTATTTATGCTTCAAATTTGTACAACATAACCTCTAAGTTTCCTTATACAAGTTAAAATGGTTCACATTAAGATTAAGTGAGCATAAACATAGATAAACCTTCAAATCAAGACCCTCACTACATAGGCCAGTTCCTTGGAGATTAAATTTCAAACTTCAAACCTCAAATTCAAATTCAAATTAGTTGGATAAACATATCTTAGAATATTTATACTTTCATATTCCATTTAGTTTTATGTGAATGTAATTGTGGTATCATGGTTTAATAAAATTAAAAAACTAATTATTCTTCTTCAGTGATATAGAGGCAAATATGAAATTAGATCTAAATCGATTAGACAAACATCTATATAATTGTTAAAATGAAATGTAGGGAAAAAATTCAGATATCATTGTTGGATAAAATTAGAAAATGATTTATTATTTTTCTTTTTAATTATGAGATTAAATTTAGAATTAGATCGAAATTAGTTGGGTAAAAACGTCTAATTTTTTTCTCTAGCCCTATTAACATATTCTGTAGATTTTCACTTTCACATATTAAATTTCATTCAATATAAAATAAATACTTTTCCCAAAATAGATTAATAAAGGACCTCGTAAAAAGAAAAGGTGGAATTAAATAGAATGGGTGGGTTAGGTTGAAATGTGATAATTATAAAGAGAGATTGAATATTTTGGTTTCGAATTTTGCTCTTATACCGCAAGAAGTAAATGAAAAGGGTCCATAAAAGATGCAAGTTTTGATGTTTACCCCTATATATTTGATCGCATCCACTCTATTTTTTCATAAAGATTATATAGATTAAAAAAACACATGTAGGCCTCACTATTTTTCCCCTTTTGGGATTAATTGAAATAGACATATCTAGTTAATTTGTAGATTATGTAACACTACATGAACAATATTTCAAACATCTAACGTAAAGAGTCACAATAATTCTATTTGATTTTGAAATATTTTAGATAATCGTAATGATTATGAACATCTTTTATAGAAAACATCATTTTTTGTTAAAAATCTCAACAACAGATGATGTTAAACTCTAAATTATCAACACGACTTAAATTCTAATTATAGTGTAATATGACAGAAACTAGTGTACCTTAATTACCCTATTGTTTCTCTAATTTTATATTTCATTGTCATTGACTAATTAGTGGTTTTATACTTTAGTTTTGTTTTTTAGTATTTTATTTTCCGAAGGAAGCAATCCAAGACTACTTTTTGGACCTTTTGTTGCTTCAAACCAAAGGCCTTGAGCCACTAGATTGGACATAAACACGCAATTAAGTGCCTTTTATTACTAAATTTTAGTTTTCTGTGCTTTCTAATGTTAAACGGAGCAATATATTAATGGTTAGTCCTCCAAATAACTTTATTTTAAATATATATTACGGTAATGAGTTGGTATGATATGAGAGTATCTTAAACGTATTAATAATTTTATATTAATAATATATTTGATATGTCTATAAAATATTTGTCATATTTTAAAATATCTCAAATATATTATTGTACCTCAAAGTTAAACACATTTTAATTACTCTACACACATTTTAAGTATCTCTAGTATTATATATCTCTCTATACATATGCAAATATGTATACAGATTAACGTTATGTACAAAAGAATTTAGTCGATTAAAATCCCTTGTTAAGATTTCAAAAACCAAATAATATAGAACATCCGTGACATCTCTCTATGCTTGTGATGTTTTAATGTCAAACCACTCCCTTCCTTTATGTTGAATTCCAACCCCCAACTTTTTACCCAAAAAATAATAATAACAGACTTACAGACAGGCAAAAAAGCCACACCCAACGGCTTGCTTTGATATTATTATTGAAAAATAATTCAAATATCTCAAATTTAAAATATATATATATAAAAAAGAGGATAAAAGATAAAGGAAAAGCAGTGTTAAAAATGCTAGCCGTTTGTGATGGAGAAAGGTAAGAAAGTGATTGACTTTGTATGAGCATGGTATTGGTAATGGTGGCTGCTTTTCCAAAGTCATTTCTTTTGCATTCTCTTCAATTCCCTTCTTTTTTTAGTTCAACTTTGAGTAAGTAATTACTAATTAGCAATGTGGTGTTGGTGATGGTGATAAAAATAGCACAAACTTTCAAGTGTAATTAAAATTAGAATTTGTCTCATCGATTCTCGTTATTTCTATGTCATTATCAACTTAAATTAGATTCTCTTGGAATCTGTTTTTATTACTTTGGACAAAGAAATAAGACACAATTATTCTTATCGTGTAATTTCTATTCTAGTCTATATAGTTTGTCTTTTAAATGAACTTATTTTTCAAAAAAAAATAATAAATCAGAAAATGTTTTGGGTTGTAGACGTAATAAATGTAATCAGTTAAAAGATGTGAGTATAAGTTTTATACACTTCCCCTATAAATTTTGAAGTATTACAAAAAGAGATGTGGGTTAGATAATCATCATAATGACATTGGCACTAAACACTTGATTTAAGGCAATCACAATAGACCCTCTCAATTTTTGGAGATAGTTACATTTACTTTTATGAATGTGGCTTCTCCAGAACGACCCCCACTTTTTGACACAGGGTAAGGGGCCCTAACCTTTTCCCTTTTTCTCTTCTTAGATACATTCACCTGCTTCTTGGCCTTAGATCCACATGAGAAAACAAACACATACATAAGTTGCTTACTAAAAAGTCATCTGCAAAGACAACAAAAAAGAAAGCCATGAATAAACAAGTTATTTACTAAGTCTTAAAGGTATACCTCGAGGCATGCGGACAGCAATGGTAAGCGACAACTTCGATTTTACTAAGTTACGCTCATTCAGAAGGTCTGAATACCTTCATCTCTCAGGTGGAATCTGGAATGCCGATTCAATCTGCTTCAGCATCGCGCCGTTTTTAATTTTGGGCGGTAGCCTTTCATCCCTGCGATCACAAAAATATAAGGAATAACTCCAACATTTACTAAGTGCATATTTGTATATATGTATAAATATGTTAAGTTGGAATAAAGCGGGCTCTTACCGAGAGTAAGCACGAGATCTGTGGGAGTAAACCTGCAAAGAACCTCCCATGACCCATCGAGAGAGGACCCTGCCTGTTTTGCCCACTCGCCACCAGCAAAAAATTAACGCTCCATGTCACTAAACACTTGTTTTAAGGGAAATCACAATAGACTCTCTAAGTTTTGGGGGATAGTTACATTTACTTCTATGAATGTTTATTTAAGTACCAACATGTCAAGATTAACCTTATATCATAATCACCAGCGAAAACAAGTATGTGATATATACATGCTTATGAGATTAGTATAAAAGTATCATATCTTCATCATTGAAAGGATTTTCACTGTTTCATCATGTTGTCTTTGTAAACTCAAATTTAAAAAAAAAAGTTATTGAATAGGGATAGAGAAGTTGCCGAAGACAAGAAATGGTGGGGAAAAAACTCCTAAAAATTGACAAAAATGTGGTTTTTTTTAGTGTTGTGTGGTTTTTTTTGTTAGTGATTGTAATGAAAGTTAAATTTTTGCACCATGTGTGCTTAAAATTGAAGGCTGGAGCTAAAGTATGATTCTGGAAGATTCGGCACTAAAGTGCAATTATCCCCAATGGTTAGGGGGTTTTGTGTCATTTTATCCTTGTTTTAAAGAAACTAATTTATAGCTAGATAGATTAGGATATATAGTTAACGCCTCATACTCATATCTAAAAGGCCGTGGATTTAAAATATATTGTCACTAATTTCACATAAGAAGTCATGTATTCTTCAAAATTTTACACCATTGATGAGATTAACCGTGGTCACAGACGATCCCAGAATCTTTTACTTTTTTTATTGTCAAACTTACATTATAAATTTTAAAAAAAATTGAAGAATATGACACAAACCCACAGTCTTTAAGGCATGAGTATGAGAGTTTAATCAACCGCGTTAACCCAACTTATCTAGAATCTTTTATCCAGAGAGCACGTTAATGTGCAATTTTTGTTCATTGTCGTAGTAGTATGTTAACATTTTTTTTAACAGGTTAATAATTATAGTTGAAACATCAAGAATCATATCATATATATATATATATGATATATGATATGATGACACATCAAATAATGAATGAGTAAGGCCTTGCTATCTCAATTTTGTCAATCCCCTTCTTATACTTGCGCATGTAAAATGTGATAGCGATATATGCTAAACGTATGTATAATAAATATACATTGTAATTTGTCACGGTTTACTCAAATAATTATTTTGAATTCAGAGAATATATTAAAATGTAAATTATATTCTTTTAAAGGAAAAGAACCCACACATCAATGAAGAAAAATATTTTGACAAAAAAAATGAAGAAAAATAGGATTAAGAATAAAATCCGTAGATGTATTTACCTAATATCTCAATTTTTGAATTGAAGTCAATTAGTTAAAATATTCGTAGAAGTCTTTGTACTAACTAGCTAGTTCTTAGAGTATAGGCATTGAAAATAAGAATAAATTATATGAGTTTTTGTTATAATTGATTAAATTTTATAATTTTTAAAATTATATTTTTCATGATTTTAGTAGCCTTTTTAGATGAGTTTTTAAGGAATTTATACGGCTATATTATTTGGGAGTGATTTTAGGATATTTTCATTTCCATTAGAATGTACTAGTTCAAGTTTTTTCTTAGGTTTCCTAATTTTCAGTTTTCTTATTTAAAGTTTGTAGCCCTAGATAGGGGTTGTTAAAAAAACTGATAAATTGATCCAACCGTCCAAATCAATTCAAACTATTATTTACTGGGTGGTGTAAATTTTGACATTGGTTTCTTTCGTTTATGTTTTTAAAAATGATTAAGTTAGTTTGCTTCCAGATTACGCATAATTGTAAACCAAACTAAACTAATTTGTTAAACAATAGTAAGGATAATGATAATTCTTTCTTTTATTATCCAATGTTTAGTCATTTATAGTTTTATACCATTAACTTAGTTATATGATAAATGTTACTAAGATGTAATTTCTCTAATATTAACTTGAAGTATGAGAAAAAACCCGTTAACTCTACCCGTCCTAAGCCATTAATTAACAATTCAGAAATTATAGTAGGTGGTCCTCTTTATTGAATAATTAGCAACAATAACTCTTAATTTACATAATATAAAAATGACCTTATTTAAGTTTAAACATTTTTATGTATATTGAACTTACTATATTGCCCTTAGTAACTAACTTTCTGTTACAAACAAAAAAACTCACGCACATCTTCTTCAACCTCCACCGTGGACATTTTTTTTACGTGTTTTCAACCAAATTTACAGCTCCAAAATTACAAGATTTTCACATTCAACCTCATATTCTAGAACATTTAATAGCAAATTAATAATGGAGATCCAAATTGAAGCTCAAAGAAAATACATATTCAAGTATCGGCTCTATTTTTTTCCTCCTCTTGAATCAGTATCTCCTCCAACGACCATCTTCACTAGTAAACTTCAGTAAAAGCTTTTATTAATAAGGGAAATGAACGATCGATGGTTATATTTTTTTAACTAAGCTTTGTCATGTGATTCTGCCTCTCTCTCCTTTCTCTTTCTCCATTTCTCTATTTTTCTATTGTTTCAGTATTAGACTAGTCTTTTGTTGAAATTTTTGTATAAACAGAGGTATGGTACTTTATTTCTCTCTATTTCTTTGTCTATCTTTCTCACGTATTTGACATTGTCCATGTGATTTTTATTCTTATTTTAATATATAAACTTGTCATTTTAGCTATGTTTTTAGGCATGTAAGACTCATAATTACAAATCTTAGGTATGTGGATATATTAATCTTATTTTAATATATTAAACTTGTATTTGTTGTATGTTGAGCTAGGTGAGCCTCATAAGTGTCAAATCTAGTCATTAATTATTTATTTATATTTTTTATGTCAAATAGTATAATATATCAATGTGAAACTCTTATTTTATAGATGTGTTAATTATGAGTGCGTATATAATGAGTGCATCTATATTAAATTAATCAACTATAAAGAGAATCTTTAACGATCAAATTAAAATAATTGTATTGTTTTGAAGTGGAATGTATACAGTAGCTCTCAAAATTCACGTCTTCTTCTCCCTATATCTATATGTAATAGAAATATTTTATTTTTTGTGAAGTGTAACATTTATAATTTCTAGTATTCTCTATTTTTTCGGGTGAAATATAGTTCGTATGGCCGTTTTGGTCACAATAGAAGGACATGCAAAAACCTTAAAAATTAATTTGCTAGTTCTTCTCATTGAAAATATTTGTTTTACCAATTTCTGTATTGTTCTGCGTGCTCAAAATAGGATAATTATATGCATCATACTCTTACTATCTCTTTTATTTTGAATAAAAAATATATCTTATAAAATATATGTTGACAAGTCGTAAACATATTTTTAACTTGTTGAGTCAGGAGTTGTAGTGCATATTTGTTACTGCATTTGATGTTTTTTCCTTAAAATACATATAGATTTTACTTGAAATACATACATACATACATACATACATGCATACATACATGCATACATACATGCATACATACATGCATACATACATGCATACATCCATACATACATGCATACATACATACATACATACATACATATTTGTTAATGTCCCTTTTATTTTGAATAAAAAATATGTCTGGTTAAATATATGCTACGACTTGTAAACATATTTTAAACTGTTGAGTTTGGAAATGCAGTGTACTTTGTGCATATTTGTTACTGCTTTTTATGTTTTTTTTCCTTGAAATTCATATGGATTTGACTAAGTTGTAATTAATTTTTTTTATTTTCGTGATATTTCAACAATAAACATTTCGTTAATTATATGTCAGCAAATTAAAAGCATGTTTAAAATTTAACCGTTATTCTTCTATTTGAAAATTTTATTTTGACAAATTATGTACTGCCCTAGAAATAGGTGAACTATCTGTAACATACTCTTATTGTCTCTTTTATTTTGAATAAAAATGTGTCTGGTTAAATATATGTTACATGATTATTACTTCACAAATATCAAGATTTAAACATAAAAATACAAAACAATATATAAAATAGCTATGCCGTACTAAAATTTGACATAGATTGCGAGATGATACGATTTAGAGAATTCTACGCTACCGACGAACATCAAAGTTACTAAAAATTAATATTTGAGTCATTAACAAAGTAAAATCATATATATATATATATATAAAAGGTGGGATGAATATTAGTTAAAGTTGATATATTATGTGTTAAAAAGGACTTATCTTATAATTATAAAGCCTATTTTAGTGAAAAAAAGCTAGTCCCACGTTTTTTTAATTTTAGAAGTAGAGTACATTTTTCATAACATGAAAAACTATTAAGTACATTTCCATAGTGTACAAAAATTAATGATAGCTATTGATCGTGTTTAATGAACATACATGAGAGTATCTAAGGTGTTTTATCTTTGGGTATCGTACCCTTTCATGTAACTTAGTAAAACTCTACCACACCGTTACTATTTTTCATTAAAAAAGAGACATGTGTCCATATTTTATCTCTATCTTCTTGTCTGACTTTATCTCTATCTTCTTCCCCATCGAAAACCTACACTCATCCTCCATTTTAGTTAATTTTTTAGCTTTTCTTCCCCACGTTCTTCTATAGCTTTCCTTCTATTTTTTACAGATCCATAATCATCGCGATTATTTGAAACACTGGTTCACAATGGCTCGTTGGTCATGCCCCTTTTCTTGGTGGCTACTCTCCATGCCTCCTTGGTTCGGAGGTTGGAGTGGTTTTCTCTGTAAAATGATAATGGTGGAGTGTTCGATCGTGTGTGAGAGAGAAATATGGAGATAGATTATTTCTGTTATGTACTAACAAGGGTATTTTTGAAATCTCTTATTTTTAGTCAGTGGTTATATTAATAGATGAGTCACTTTTACATATTCTATTATTTATGAGCTATTATTACTAATAATTATTTTTAGAATAGAGCTACCATGCTAAAAGTCTTTAACAATTTGGTTTGGTGTGGATCAACTCCACAAAGAGACTTATTACATTGGTTTGGTTCAAAAATTCCTTTAAAATAGAATCAAATCTCCATTAAACACCCATAGGCCTAGAAGGATTTGGAAGATTTTGATTTAATAGAAATTTGAGAGTTTTCTATAACCGTTTTGCTTAACCCTTTTTCATATGTTTCCTTATTTTCAGTTTTCATATTTAAAGATTTTGTATTTTGAGAGGCGTTGTAGATTCTGATTTAACAAGAAGTTTAAGATTTTCTCTGACGCTTCTTCAAATGTTCGGTATTTGTGTATATATCAATGTATATATATGGTGTCTAGTTGTCTGATGTTCGTAAATTAACATATTTTGAAATTTTATTTCTAATTTTTCGTATGCGTTTTTCTTATAGACGCTTCTGCTACATCAAATATACTAAAAACAGATAGAAGTGAACAAGACACTCTTATAATTTATACAATTAAATTGGAAGAGTATAAATCAATTTATATATATTAAGTAACAATGTGACATGAAATACTGAAAAAATGATTGAATGAATTAATATAATAGAGTAGATGGCAAAATTTTACATTAGAAATAATACTCAATAAAACAAGAACGAAATGGTAAAAGTATACCTACCATATCTTAAAATTTTAAGGAAATTATTTATTTTTATTTTCACATACCTACTTTAATAATTTTACACATACACACACATATAAACATATATATATATATATATATAATTATTTAAATAATTTTAGACGACTAAGTTGTGAATCAAGTTTTAAATTATCAATTGATGTGTCAGTCATTCATAAATTAATATTTTATTACTCATTAAAAAAATTTATTAAATCAATCTAAAAATAAACATATTACGTATCATTTGATCATTTAAAATTTAATTTATAACTTAAACAATCTAAAATTATATGAATATAATCTAGCTTAAGGCCGGCCCCTATTCGTGGTCATAACTCATGAATTCTCATTTACTTTCCAATCAGCCAAAGTCTCTTACTTGTTCACCTAACATATTGTTTTGCCCATTTGAGTTTAAAGCTCAGTTAGAAAGCAACTATCTCATGTAATGGCATTGTACTACTTAGACAAGGGTACAATATTATTGGAGCCATCTCATAAATGATCAGTAATCCAAAATTAATTCGCAAAAAAAAAAAACAGACGTTTTAATGCTACAATAATGGGGACTAAAAAAGTGAACTATAATTGAGGATTAAATGCCTTAAAATATATTAAGGCATTCAACACAATATTAGAGATATGGTGTCTCTCATATTTCGTTAACATGATACAGAATTGTTCCATCTGAATCTTCTCGCGTTAAAAGAAAGCAAATTTCCATTAAAAAGTGAAGATAAATAAACCTTTCAGTTTTTTTTTTATTAAGTGAACACGGATGTAAGTCGTCAAACAAAAAATCAACAAATCTCTTCATGTTGAGAGGAGATGATACAAATGGCCACATCACTCTCATATCATCTATAACATATATAAAAGTATCAAACTTAAAAAAATATTTTTGGATGATAACGTCCTGACTAATATTTAAATTATTTTATTTTCTCCTCAATTAATATAATAGGTCTCACATATTTTTTTTATCAAAATTAATTAAAATTCATCCTCATAAAAATGAAAAAATAATTTTATCTTTCTTATCATTGTTACATCACTAGTTGTAACCATGTGCGTTGCACGTGCGGAGTAATATTTAAGAATATGATTTAAATTTACAAATTAAATTATTAAATGTGTAAAATATCATATCAAATACATTTAATTAATAACACAACTAATATTTAACAATAAATCAAGAAACTTATACAATGATTGTTCAATGAAAATTTAATACTCCAATAAGTCATATATATATATATATATATATATATATAT